>JAKWBO010000247.1:0-72359 GCA_034336685.1 Luscinia luscinia | reverse complement strand
CCATTATCCCAGTATCCCAGTTCCCATTATCCCAGTCCCCATTATCCCCGTCCCAGTTCCCATTATCCCAATCCCACTTCCCATGATCCCAGTCCCAGTTCCCATTATCCGAGTTCCCATTATCCGAGTTCCCATTATCCCAGTCCCAGTTGCCATTATCCCAGTTCCCATTATCCCAGTCCCAGTTCCCATTATCCCAATCCCACTTCCCATTATCCCAGTTCCCAGTTCCCATTATCCCAGTTCCCATTATCCCAGTTCCCATTATCCCAGTTCCCATTATCCCAGTCCCAGTTGCCATTATCCCAGTTGCCATTATCCCAGTTCCCATTATCCCAGTCCCAGTTCCCATTATCCCAGTTCCCATTACCCCAGTCCCCATTATCCCAGTATCCCAGTTCCCATTATCCCAGTCCCAGTTCCCATTATCCCAGTCCCCATTATCCCCGTCCCAGTTCCCGTTATCCCAGTCCCGGTTCCCATCCATTCACCTGGTTCTCCGGTCCCGCTTCTCCCGCTCCGTTACCTTCAGCTCGGCGATGGTCAGCGATGGCGAGAAGCGCTTGCAGGCCCGGAACGCGTTCAGCGAGCTGCTCACCGCCAGCCACACCGGGCCCGGCCCGGTCCCGCCGCCGTTCATGGCTCCGGTACCGACTGGGCTCCTGCCGGTACCGCGCACCGGAACCGAGCCGCGATCCCGGGCGCTCTCCCCGAGCCCCTTCGGCAGCTTCCGCTGCCCCCAACGGGGAGCCCCGAACGGTTCCGGAGCCGCCCGAACCGGGAGCCGCTTCTGGAAGGTTCACGGGCCGCCACAGCCGGGACCGGTGAGGGAGCGACCAATCAGAGCTGGCGGTGCGGGTCACGTGACGCAAAGCGGCCAATAGGGAGCGAGAAAAGGCGGGACCAACAAAACATCCCCCAATATAAGCGTAAGGGGGCGGGGGAAAGCGAGGATGGACCAATAGGAAGAGAGAGTGGGAGGAGAAACAACGAGGTCCAGCCAATAAGAATAAAGGAGGGCGGGACAAAATGAGAATGAGCCAATAGAAATAAGGAAAAGGCGGGGCAAAAGATTCGTCCAATTAAAATAGGGGATTGGCGGGTCTAGGGAGTGCTGACCAATGAAAAGAGGGAGAGGCAGTGATTGACGGGTGGTTTGACCAATGGGATGAGGGAGGCGGTGGAAAGGGGTGTGACCGGACAGCCATGGACGGGGAGGGCGCGTACGAGCCGGGCTTCGTGGGGATCCGGTTCTGCCAGGAATGGTGAGGGGAAACAGCGGGAAAACCGGGAAACAGCGGGAATTTGGGGGAAAACAGCGGAGTGCACCGGGAATGCTGCGAGGTGCGCGGAGTGTTGGGGGGTCAGGCGGGTACAGAGGGGAATGGCGGGAATCGTCAGGGGAAAACCGAGAGTGATGAGGGGGAAAAGCCGGGAATGATGAGGGGGAACAGCGGAATTGTGAGGGGAAAAATACAGGGAATTGTGAGGGGAAACACCGGGAATTGTGAGGGGAAAAATACAGGGAATGATGAGGGGGAAATAGCGGGAATTGTGAGGGGAAAAATACAGGGAAACGTGAGGGGAAACACCGGGAATTGTGAGGGGGAAAATACAGGGAATTGTGAGGGGAAACACCGGGAATTGTGAGGGGAAAAATACAGGGAAACGTGAGGGGAAACACCGGGAATTGTGAGGGAAAAATACAGGGAATTGTGAGGGGAAACACTGGGAATTGTGGAGGGGAAAAATACAGGGAATGATGAGGGGGAAATAGCGGGAATTGTGGAGGGGAAAAATACAGGGAATTGTGAGGGAAATGCCAGGAATGGTGAGGGGAAAAGTACAGGGAGTGGTGAGCGGAAAAAACCGGGAATTGTGAGGTGAAAAAAGTGGGAATGGTGAGGGGGGAAACATCGGGAACTGTGAGGGGAACAAACCAGCAATCGTGAGGGGAAAAAATACGGGGAATGGTGAGAGGGAAAATACAGGGAATTGTGAGGGAAATATCGGGAATTGTGAGGGGAAAAATACAGGGAATTGTGAGGGGAAAAATACAGGGAGTGATGAGGGGTAAATAGCGGGAATGGTGAGGTGAAAAAAGTGGGAATGATGAGGGGGGAACATCGGGAATGGTGAGGGGAACACCGGGAATGGTGAGGGGAAAAAAAAAGTGGGAATGTTGAGGGAGAAACATCGGGAACTGTGAGGGGAACAAACCAGGAATCGTGAGGGAAAAATACAGGGAATTGTGAGGAGAAAAATACAGGGAATTGTGAAGGAAATATCGGGAATGGTGAGGGGAAAAATACAGGGAATTGTGAGGGAAATATCGGGAATTGTGAGGGAAAAAATATCGGGAATTGTGAGGGGAAAATTATTGGGAATTGTGAGGGAAATATCGGGAATTGTGAGAGGAAAAATACAGGGAATTGTGAGGGAAATATCGGGAATAGTGAGGGAAAAAATATCGGGAAGCGTGAGGGAAAAACATGGGGAATGGTGAGAGTGAAAATACAGGGAATTGTGAGGGAAATATCGGGAATAGTGAGGGAAAAAATATCGGGAATTGTGAGGGGAAACATCGGGAATTGTGAGGGGAAACATCGGGAATTGTGAGGGGGGAAAGTGGGAATGGTGAGGGGAAAGATCAGGAATGGTGAACGGGAAAAACCGGGAATGATGAGGGGGAAAAACCAGGAATGGTGAAGGGGAAAAAGCCGGGAATTGTGAGGGATAAACAATGGGAATGGTGAGGGAAGAAATAGAGGGAATCGTGAGAACTCCGGGAATTGTGAGGGAGAAAAATACAGGGAGTGGTGAGGGGAAAAACAGCCGGGAATAGTGAGGGGAAAAAAGTGGGAATTGTGAGGGGGAATCATTGGGAACGGCGAAGGGAAAAATATAGGGAATTGTGAGGGAAATATCGGGAATTGTGAGGGGAAAAATACAGGGAATTGTGAGGGGAAAAAAGTAGGAATTGCGTGGAGAACAAAACCGGAATGGTGAGGGGAAATATCGGGAATTGCGCGGGAAATACCGGAAATTGTGAGGGTTAAAATATCGGGAATTGTGAGAGAAATATCGGGAATTGTGAGGGGAAAATTATCGGGAATTGTGAGGGAAATATCGGGAATTGTGAGGGGAAAAATACAGGGAATTGTGAGGGAGATACCGGGAATTGTGAGGGGAAAAATATCCGGAATTGTGAGGGAAATATCGGGAATGGTGAGGGGAAAATTATTGGGAATTGTGAGAGAAATATCGGGAATTGTGAAGGAAATATCGGGAATTGTGAGGGGAAAAATATCGGCAATTGTGAGAGAAATATCGGGAATTGTGAGGGGGAAAAATATCGGGAATTGTGAGGAGTAAAATACAGGGAATTGTGAGGGAAATATCGGGAATGGGGAGGGATAAAAAACGAAAATTGTGAGGGGAAAAAATATCGGGAATGGTGAGAAGAACACCTGGAATTGTGAGGGGGAAATGTTGGGAATGGGGAGGGGAAAAATCCAGGGAATGGTGAGGGAAATGTCGGGAATTGTGAGGGGAAAAACTGAGAGTTTTGAGGGAGAAAATCGGGAATTTTGAGAGGAGAAACGCTGGAAATTTTGAGGGGAAGAAATGGAAATTTTGAAGGGGAAAATTGGATGTTTTGAGGGGGGAAAATTCAGGAATTTAAGGGGGAAAATCGGGAATTTTCAGGGTGGGAAATTGGGAGTTTTGAGAAGGAAAATTGGGAATTTTGAGGAGGAAGATGGGGAATGGTGAGGGGGAAAAATCTGAAATTTTGAGGGGGAAAATCAGGAATTTTGAGGGGGAAAATCAGAATTTTAGGCGGGGAAATTGGGAATTTTGAGAAGGAAAATTAAGAATTTTGAGGAGGAAATTGGGAATTTTGGAGAGGAGAAATTGGGAATTTTGGAGAGGAGAAATTGGGAATTTTGAGGGGGGGAAATTTGGGAATTTTGCCCCCAGAGCCTCCCAGTAATCCCAGTTTTCCCAGTAACAACATGCTGTACCCCAAGGAGGACAAGGAGAACCGGATCCTGCTCTATGCTGTGAGTGGTCCTGACCCATCCCAGTCCATCCCAGTCCATCCCAGTTCATCCCAGTCCATCCCAGTCCGTCCCAGTGCCCTCCCAGTCCATTCCAGTCCATCCCAGTCCATCCCAGTGCCTCCCAGTGCCCTCCCAGTCCATCCCAGTCCATCCCAGTCCATCCCAGTGCCCTCCCAGTCCATCCCAGTGCCCTCCCAGTCCATTCCAGTCCATCCCAGTCCATCCCAGTGCCCTCTCAGTGCCCTCCCAGTCCATCCCAGTCCATCCCAGTGCCCTCCCAGTCCATCCCAGTCCATCCCAGTGCCCTATCAGTCCATCCCAGTCCATCCCAGTGCCCTCCCAGTCCATTCCAGTTCATCCCAGTGCCCTCCCAGTCCATCCCAGTTCTTCCCAGTCCATCCCAATTAATCCCAGTGCCCTCCCAGTGCTCCCCAGTCCATCCCAGTCCATCCCAGTCTGTCCCAGTCTGTCCCAGTTCCCCCAGTCCATCCCAATGCTCTCCCAGTCCCGTCCCAGTCTCCTCCCAGTCCCCTCACAGTTTGTCTCATTTTATCCCAGTGTCTTCCAATCCCTCCCAGTCCCCTCCCAGTCCATCCCAGTCCATCCCAGTTCATCCCAGTTCATCCCAGTGCCCTCCCAGTCCCTCCCAGCCTCTTCCAGTCCCTCCCAGTTCAGCCCATTCCCCCAGTGCAGGAACTATGACAACCCCAGTCCTTCCCAGTCCCTCCCAGTTTGCCCAGTCCCCTCCCAGTCGCTCCCAGTTTGCCCAGTCCTCTCCCAGTCCCTCCCAGTCCTCTCCCAGTCTGTCCCAGTGCGTCCCAGTCCATCCCAGTTTGCTGTGCAGTGCAGGAACTGTGATTACCAGCAGGAGGCCGACAACAGCTGCATCTACGTCAACAAGATCACGCACGAAGTGGAGTGAGAGCCCAGGCATCCCAAAATACCCCTAAATATCCCAAAATATCCCAAATATCCCCTGAATATCCCTAAATATCCCAAAATATCCCAGAATATCCCCAAAATATTCCCCCAAAATATCCCCCTGAATATCCCCCAAATATCTCAAAATATCCCCCAAATATCCCCCAAAATATCCCAAAATATCCCCCAAAATATCCCCTGAATGTCCCCCCAAAATATCCCTAAATATCCCAAAATATCCCCAAAATATCCCCCAAAATATCCCTAAATATCCCAAAATATCCCAAAAATATCCCAAAATATTCCCCAAAATATTCCCCAAAATATTCCCCAAAATATTCCCCCAAAATATCCCCAAAATATCCCCCCAAAAATATCCCCCCAAATATCCCCCAAAATATTCCAAAATATCCGCCAAAATATCCCAAAATATCCTCCAAAATGTTCCAAAATATCCCCTGAATATCCCATGAATCCCCCAAAATGTCCCCCAAAATGTCCCCCCAAAATATCCCCCAAAATATTCCAAAATATCCCCTTAATATCCCCCAAAATATCCCAAAATATCCCAAAATATCCCCCAAAATATCCCCCAAAATATTCCCCCAAAAATATCCCCAAAATATCCCCAAAATATCCCCCAAAATATTCCAAAATATCCCCAAAATATCCCAAAATATCCTCCAAAATGTCCCAAAATATCCCCTGAATATCCCCTGAATCCCCCAAAATATCCCCCAAAATGTCCCCCAAAATATCCCCCAAAATATTCCAAAATATCCCCCAAATATCCCCTGAATATCCCCCAAAATATCCCAAAATATCCCAAAATATCCCTCAAAATATCCCAAAATATCCCCCAAATATTCCAAAATATCCCCCAAAACATACCCTGAATATCCCCAAAATATTCTCTAAATATACCCCAAAATATCCCCAAAATATCCCCGAAATATCCCCTAAATATTCTCTAAATATCCCCAAAATATCCCCCCAAAATATCCCAAAATATCCCCTAAATATCCTTCAAAATATGCCCTAAAATATCCCAAAATATCCCCCAAAATATCCCAAAATATCCCCCAAATATTCCAAAATATCCCCCAAAACATACCCTGAATATCCCCAAAATATTCTCTAAATATACCCCAAAATATCCCCAAAATATCCCAAAATATCCTCTAAATATTCTCTAAATATCCCCAAAATATCCCCCAAAATATCCCAAAATATCCCCTAAATATCCTTCAAAATATGCCCCAAAATATCCCAAAAAATCCCCCAAAATATCCCCCAAAATGTCCCCTAAAATATCCCAAAATATCTCCCAAAATATCCCCCAAAATATCCCAAAATATCATCTGAATATCCCTAAATATCCCCTGAATATCCCAAAATATATCCCAAAATATCCCCCAAAACATCCCCCAAAATATCCCCCAAAATATCGCCTAAAATGTCTCCTAAATATTCCCTGAATATTCTCTAAAATATCCTAAAATATCCCCAAAATACTCCTGAAATATTCCCCAAATATTCCCTGAATATTCCCAAAATATCCCCCAGATAGTCTCAAAATATTCCCCAAATATTCCCAAAGTACTCCTAAAATATTCCCTAAATGTTCCCAAAATATCCCCAGAATATTCTTAAAGTATTCTTAAAATATCCTCAAAATATTTCCAAATATTTCCTGAATATCCCCCAAATATCCCCAAATATTCCCTAAATATTCCTTAAATATTCCCTGAATATTCCTAGAAAATTCCCTAAATATCCCCCAAATGTTCCCTAATATTGCTTAAATATCTCCAAAATATTCCTAAAATATACCCAAAGTATTGTGCAAATACCCCCCAAAATAGTCCCAAAATATTCCCAAAATATCCCCAAATAGTCCCAAAATATTCCCTAAATAGTCCCAAAATATCCCCCAAATATTTGTAAAATATCCCCAAAATATTCCTGAAATAGTCCCTGAATATTCCCAAAATATCTTCCAGATAGTCTCAAAATATTCCCCAAATAGTCCCTAAATATTCCCCAAATATTCCTAAAATATTCCCTAAATTTTCCCAAAATATCCCCAGAATATTCTTATAATATTCCCAGATATCCCCCAAAATATTCCCCAAATATCCCCAAAATATTTCTAAAATGTTCCCTTAATATCCCCAAAATATTCCTTAAATATTCCCAAAATATCCCTAAATGCCCCAAAAATATTCCTTAAATATTCCCAAAATATCCCCAAAATATTCTTAAAATATTCTTCAAATGCTCTCAAAATATCTCCAAAATATTCCTTAAGTATTCCTAAAATAACCTCAAAATATTTCCCAAATACTCCTAAATTTTTCCAAAATGTTTCCAAAATATCCCTTAAAATACTCCTAAAATATCTTCAAAATATTCCCAAAATATCCCAAAAATATTCCCAAATATTTCCTAAATATTCCCAAATATTTCTAAAATATTCCTAAAATATTTCCAAAATATCCCCCAAATATTCCTAAAAAATTCCCTAATTATCCCTAAATATCCCCCAAATATTCTTAAAATGTTCCTAAAATGCTCTCAAAATATTTCCAAGATATTCCCTAAATATTCCAAAAATAACTTCAAAATATTCCCAAAATGTTTCTCAATATTTCCAAAATATTCCCAAATATTCCCCAAATATATCCCAAATATTCTTTTAACGTTCCTTAAATATTCCCAAACTATTCCTAAAATGTTTCCCAAAAATCCCCAAAATATTCCCAAAATATTCCCAAATATTCCTGGGATCCCTTCTTAGAAATTGGGGGAATTTGGGGATGTTTGGGAGGAATTTGGGGAGAATTTTGGGGGAGTTTGGGAGGAATTTGGGGAGAATTTTGGGGGAAATTTGGGGAAAATTTGGAGCAATTTTGGGAGAATTTTGGGGGAATTTTGAGGAAATATTGGGAGAATTTTGGGGAAATTCAGGGGGAAATTTGGGGAAATTCAGGGAGAATTTTGGAGGAAATTTCAGGGAACTTAGGAGAAATTTGGGGGAAATTTGTGAGAATTTTGGGGAAATTTTGAGATAATTTGGGAAGAATTTGAGGGGAATTTTGGGGAGAATTTTGGAGAAATTTTCAGGGAATTTCAGGAGAAGTTTGGGGGGATTTTGGAGGAATTTTGGGAGAATTTTGGAAGAAATTTTGGGGAATTTGGGGGGATTTGGGGAAATTTAGGGGAGAATTTTGGGAGAATTTTGAGGAAATTTGGAGAAATTTTGAGGAAATTTAGGGGAAAATTTGGAGCAATTTTGGGGGAATTTTGAGGAAATTCAGGGAGAATTTGGGGAAGTTCAGGGAGAATTTTGGGGAAATTTGGGAGAATTTTGGGGAAATTTTGAGATAATTTGGGAAGAATTTGAGGGGGATTTTGGGGAGAATTTTGGAGAAATTTTCAGGGAATTTCGGGAGAAATTTGGGGGGATTTTGGAGGAATTTTGGGAGAATTTTGGAAGAAATTTCGGGGAATTTGGGGGAATTTTGGGAAATTTTGGGAGAATTTTGGGGAAATTGGAGAAATTTTGAGGACATTTAGGGGGAAATTTGGAGCAATTTTGGGGAATTTTGAGGAAATTTAGGAGAATTCGGGAAGTTCAGGAGAATTTTGGAGAAAATTTTAGGAAATTTTGGAGGAAATTTCAGGGAATTTCCAGGAGAAATTTGGGGAATTTTGGGAGGATTTTGGAGGAATTTTGGGAGAATTTTGGAAGAAATTTTGGGGAATTTGGGGGGATTTTGGGAAATTTAGGGGAGAATTTTGGGGGAATTTTGAGGAAATATTGGGAGAATTTGGGGAAATTCAGGGAGAATTTTGGAGGAAATTTTAGGAAATTTTGGAGGAAATTTCAGGGAATTTAGGAGAAATTTGGAGGAATTTTGGGGAAATTTGGGAGAATTTTGGGGAAATTTTGAGATAATTTAGGAAGAATTTGAGGGGAATTTTGGGGAGAATTTTGGAGAAATTTTCAGGGAATTTCAGGAGAAATTTGGGGGGATTTTGGAGGAATTTTGGGAGAATTTTGGAAGAAATTTCGGAAATTTGGGGGATTTTGGGAAATTTAGGGGAGAATTTTGGGAGAATTTTGAGGAAATTTGGAGCAATTTTGGGAGAATTTTGGGGAATTTTGAGAAAATATTGGAAGAATTTGGGGAAATTCAGGGAGAATTTTGGAGGAAATTTTAGGAAATTTTGGAGGAAATTTCAGGGAATTTTGGGAGGAATTTGGGAAGAATTTTGGGAGAAATTTGGGAGAATTTTGGGGAAATTTTGAGATAATTTAGGAAGAATTTGAGGGGGATTTAGGGGAGAATTTTGGAGAAAGTTTCAGGGAATTTTGGGGGATTTTGGAGGAATTTTGGGAGAATTTTGGAAGAAATTTTGGGAATTTGGGGGGATTTGGGAAATTTAGGGAGAATTTTGGGAGATTTTGAGAAAATTGGAGAAATTTTGAGGACATTTAGGGAAAATTTGGAGCAATTTTGGGGAATTTTGAGGAAATTCAGGAGAATTTGGGGAAGTTCAGGAGAATTTTGCAGGAAATTTTAGGAAATTTTGGAGGAAATTTCAGGGAATTTTGGGAGGAATTTGGGAAGAATTTTGGGGAAATTTGGGAGAATTTTGGGGAAATTTTGAGATAATTTGGGAAGAATTTGAGGGGAAGTTTGGGGAGAATTTTGGAGAAAACTTAAGAGAATTTTGGGATTTTAGGGAGAAATTTGGGGCAAATTCGGGGCAAATTCAGGAGGAGATTTGGGGGGAATTTTGGGAGAATTTTGGAAGAAATTTGGGAATTTTAGGACAATTTGGGGAGGATTTTTGGAGATTTTGGGGAAGATTTTGAGAGATTTTGGGGAGAATTTTGGAGAAATTTTGGGAGGAATTTTGATGAAATTTAGAGAGAATTTTGGAGAAAATTTCAGGGAATTTTGGGTAAAATTTGGGATTTTGGGAGAATTTTGGAGGAATTTTGGGTAAAATTTGGGATTTTGGGAGAATTTTGGGAGAATTTTGGGTGGAATTTTAGGGGAACTTTGGAAGAAATTTCAGAAATTTTAGGAAAATTTGGGGGGAATTTTTGGATATTTTTTGGGGAGTTTCATTGAGGGAAGATTTTTGGGATTCCTGGGTGGATTTTGGGTGGAATTTTGGGAATTTTTAGGAATCCTGGGTGTTTCTGGGTGGATTTTTGGGAATTTTTGGGAATGTTGGTGGCTGTTTTTTGGGAATTTTTGGGAATCCTGGGTGGATTTTTGGAGATTTTGGGTGTTTCTGGGTGGATTTTTGGGAATTTTGGGAATCCTGGGTGGATTTTTGGGGATTTTGGGAATTGTGTGTGGATTTTTGGGAATTTTTGGGAATGTTGGTGTTTCTGGGTGGATTTTTGGGAATTTTGGGAATCCTGGATGGATTTTTGGGGATTTTGGGAATTGTGTGTGGATTTTTGGGAATTTTTGGGAATGTTGGTGTTTCTGGAAGGATTTTTGGGAATTTTTGGGAATGCTGGTGGCTGGTTTGGGATTTTTGGGATGTTGCTGTTTTGGGTGGATTTTGGGAATTTTGGGAATGCTAGTGGCTGTTTTTGGGAATTTTTGGGGATGTTGGTGTTTCTGGGTGGATTTTGGGGAATATTTGGGAATGCTGGTGGTTGTTTTTGGATTTTTGGGGATGCTGGTGGTTTTGGGTGGATTTTGGGGAATTTTGGGATTTTTGGGAATGCTGGTGGCTGTTTTTGTGTGGACTTTTGGGAACCTTGGGTGGATTTTTGGGAATTTTTGGGAATTTTGGGAATGCTGGTGGCTGTTTTGGGAATTTTGGGAATGCTGGTGTTTCTGGGTGGTATTTTAGGAATTTTGGGAATTTTGGGAATGCTGGGTGGCTGTTTTGGGAAGAATTTTTGAGATGTTGGTGTTTCTGGGTGGATTTTGGGAATTTTTGGAATTTTGGGAATGTTGGGAATGCTGGTGGCTGCTTTGGGATGAATTTGGGATTTTGGGGTGCTGGTGGCTGCTTTGGGGTGAATTGGGATTTGGGAAGCAGGCTGCTTGGGGTTCATTTGGGTTGTGGTTGTCCTGGCAGCGAAGCTGACTCCAGATCATCGCCGACGGTCCTAGGACCCGACGCTGCCCTCAAGACCGGGAGGATCACCCCTGCCAGAAGTGAGCCAGGGAGGGACCCTGGGGGACTTTGGGGACATTTGGGGACTTTGGGGACACTTGGGGACATCAGGAGAGGCATTGGGGACACTGGGGACACCTGGGGACTTTTGGGACACCTGGGGACACCTGGGGACACTGTGGGGACACCTGGGGACACTTTTGGGGACATCAGGGGACACCTGGGGACACTAGGGGGACACCTGGGGACACTGTGGGGACACCTGGGGACACTTTGGGGACACTTGGAGACACTTTTGGGAATATCAGGGGGATATTTGGGGAACTCTGGGGACATTGGGGATAGTTTAGGACAATCTGGGGACATTTGGGGACACTGTGGGACACCTGGGGACACTTTGGGACATCAGGGGACATTTGGGGACACCTGGGACATTTGTGTAGACACTCCTTGGGGACATCAGAGAGGTGTTGTGACATTTGGGGACACCTGAGACACTTTGGGGACATTTAAAGTATCTGAGGACATTTGGGGACAGTTTGGGGACATTTGGGGACACTGGGGACATTTGGGGATATCAGGGGACACCTGGGGACACCCTGGGGACAGCTGGTGACGCCTGCTCCTGTGGCAGGTGTGGCCACAAGGAGGCCGTGTTCTTCCAGTCCCACAGCGCTCGCCGAGGTGAGGCACAGAACCCAAAATCCCCCAAATCCTCCCCCAAAAAAACCCCCAAGATCCCTCAGAAACCCCAAAATCCTCCCCAAAAAAAAAACCCCCCAAATCCTCCCCAAAAAACCCCCAAATCCTCCCCAAAAAAACCCCAAAATCCTCCCCAAAATCTTCCCAAAAACCTCAAAATCCTCCCAGAAACCCCAAAATCCTCCCCCAAAAACCGTCAAAATCCTCCCAAAATCCCCAAAATCCTCCACCGAAAAAAACCTCAAAATCCCTCAAAATCCCTCCCCAAAACTCTCAAACCCCAAAATTCTCCCCAAAACCTTCTCAAAACCTCCGACATCCTCCCCAAAATCCTCCCAAAATCCTCAAAACCCCAAAATTCTCCCCCAAAAATCCCCAAAATCCTCCCCCAAAATCCTCCCAGAAACCCCAAAATCCTCCCAGAAACCCCAAAATACTCACCCAAAAACCCCAAAATCCTCCCCCAAAATCCTCCCCAAAACTCTCAAACCCCAAAATTCTCCCCACAAACCTCCTCAAAACCCTCGGACATCCCTCCCCCAAAAATCCTCCCAAAATCCCTCAAAACCCCAAAATCCTCCCCCAAAATCCTCCCAGAAACCCCAAAATCCTCCCCGAAAAAACCCCAAAATCCTCCCCGAAAAAAACTCAAAATCCTCCCAAAACCCCCAAAATCCTCCCCCAAAAACCTCAAAATCCTCCCCAAAATCCTCCCAGAAACCCCAAAATCCTCCCCCAAAATCCTCCCAGAAACCCCAAAATCCTCTCCAAAAACCCCAAAATCCTCCCAAAACCCCAAAATCCTCCCCAAAAACCCCAAAATCCTCCCAAAAATCCCAAAATCCTCCCAGAAACCCCAAAATCCTCCCACAAAATCCTCCCAAAACCCTAAAATCCTCTCCCAGAAAACCCCAAAATCCCTCAAAATCCTCCACAAAATCCTCCCAAAACCCCAAAATCCTCCCCAAAAACCTCAAAATCCTCCCCCAAAATCTTCCCCAAAACTCTCAAACCCCAATTCTCCCACAAACCTCCTCAAAACCTCTGACATCCTCCCCAAGATCCTCCAAAATCCTCCCCAAACCTCTCAAACCCCCAAAATTCCTTCAAACACCCCTAAAACCCCAAAATTCCCTCAAACACCACCAAAATCCTCCCCCAAAACCCCAAAATCCTCCCAAAAAACCCCCAAAATCCTCCCCAAAAAACCCCCAAAATCCTCCCCAACAGCCCCCAAAATCTTCCCCAAAATCCTCAAAACCCCAAAATCCTCCCCCAAAAACACAAAATCCTCCCCAAAACCCCAGAATCCTCCCAAAACTCCCAAAATCCTCCCCCAAAAACCCGAAAATCCTCCCCAAAAACCCAAAATCCTCCCCAAAGCCCCAAAATCCTCCCCCAAAGACCCCAAAATCCTCCCCAAAGACCCCAAAATCCTCCCCAAATCCTCAAAATCCTCCCAAAAACCCAAAATCCCTCAAAATCCTCTCCAAAATCCTCCTCCCAAATCCCCAAAATCATCCCCAAAACCCCAAAATCCTCCCCCCCCCAAAAATCCCCTCAAAAAAAGCACAAATCTCCTAAACCCTCAAACCTCAGAATCCTCCTCAGAACCCCCAAAATCCTCCCCAAAACTCCAAAATCCCCAAAATTCCCCTCAAAACCCAAAACCCTCCCCTAAACCCCCAAAACCCCAAAATCCTCCTGAAACCCCAAAACCTACAAAAAATCTCCCTCAAAACCCCAAAATCCCCTCAAAACCCCCAAAATTCCTCAAAATCCTCCTCAAAACCTCAAATCCCCCAGAAACCCAAAATCCTCCCTAAAACCCCAAAATCCTCCCCAAAATCCCCTCAAAATCCCCCCCATAAAACCCCAAATCTCCTCAAAATCCTCCCTAAAATCCCCTTGAAATCCCCTCCCCAAAACCTCAAATCTCAAAACTTCCCAAAAAACCAAAATCTCAAAATCCCCTGAAAATCCTCCCAAAAATCCTCCCTAGAATCGTTCCCAAAATGCTCTCAAAATCCTCCCAAAATCCCCAAAATTCTCTCCTCAGAAAACACAAATGTTCCTCAAAAAACCCCAAACCCTCAAAATCCTCCCTAAAACCCCAAAACCTTAAAATCCTCCACAAAATCCCCAAATCTCCTCAAAACTTCCCCCCCAAAACCTCAAAATCCCATCCAAAACCTCCCCAAGCCCCAAAATCTCAAAAACCTCCCCAAAAAACCCCAAAACTCCCTCAAAATCCTCCCCTAAACCCCCCAAATCTTCTCAAAATTCTTCCCAAAAAACCCCAAAATCCCCTGGGACACTCCCCAAAAAAAACCCCAAAATCCCCAGGGGCCCCTCACCAAAAACCCCAAAATCTCCTGGGACCCCCAAAAAACCCCAAATCTCCTGGGACCCCCTCAAAAACCCCAAAATCCCCTGGGGACCCCTCACCAAAACCCCAAAATCTCCTGGGACCCCCAAAAAACCCCAAAATTCCCCAAATCCCACAGGAAATTCTAAAACTCCCAAAATCCCCAAACCTTCGGGAGCTTGGGAGATTTCGGGGTTTTTGGGGAGGGGTCTTTGGGAATTTTGGGGATTTTTGTTTTGGGAGGTTTTTTGGGGAGGAATTTTGGGGTTTTTGGGGGAGGGATCTTTGGGAATTTTGGGGAGGTTTTGGGAGGAATTTTGGGGTTTTTTGAGGAGGGGTCCCAGGAGATTTTGGGTTTTTGGGGAGTTTTGAGGATTTGGGGAGGGGTCTTGGAGAATTTTGGATTTTTTAGGGGGGATTTTGGGGTTTTTTGGGAGGGTCTTGGGAATTTTGGGGGATTTTTGGGAGGTTTTGGGGAGGAATTTTGAGGTTTTTGGGGAGGGGTCTTTGGAATTTTGGGGATTTTGGGAGGTTTTTGGGAGGAATTTTGGGGTTTTTTGGGAGGGATCTTCGGAATTTTGGGGATTTTTGGGAGGAATTTTGGGGTTTTTTGGGAGGAGGGGTCCCAGGAGATTTTTGGGGATTTTTTGAGGGAGTTTTGAGGGGATTTGGGGAGGGGTCTTGGAGAATTTTGGATTTTAGGGATTTTGGTGTTTTTTGGGGAGGGGTCTTTGGGAATTTTGGGATTTTTTGAGGGGTCCCAGGGGTTTTTGGGGCTGGATTTTGAGGGGATTTTGGGGTTTTTGCCCCAAATGTTGCCCTCCAATGTCCCCGAACTCCCACAGGACGCGTGTGGCTGTACTCATCGTGTGCATCGGGCGCCAGACTCGCGCCACCGCTGGACAGAGTGACCCCAGGGACCCTGAGGGACCCAGAGTGACCCTGAGGGACCCCTGAGGGACCCGAGTGACCCCAGAAATGATCCAGGATGGACCCCTGAGGGACCCTGAGGGACCCCAGTGACCCTGAGTGACCCCTGAGGGACCCCTGAGTGACCCTGAGTGACCCCTGAGGGACTCCTGAGGGACCCCTGAGTGACCCTGAGTGACTCCTGAGTGACCCTGGAGTGACCCCTGAGGGACCCTGAGTGACCCCAGAAATGATCCAGGATGGACCCTGAGTGACCAGGGAGTGACCCTGAGGAACCCTGAGTGACCCCTGAGTGACCCCAGAAATGATCCAGGATGGACCCCTGAGTGACCTTTGAGTTACCCTGAGTGACCCCGAGTGACCCCAGAAACGATCCAGGAGTGACCCTGAGGGACCCTGAGTTACCCCTGAGTGACCCCTGAGTGACCCTGAGTGACCCCCGAGTGACCCCTGAGTGACCAAGGAGTGACCCTGAGGGACCCCGAGTGACCCTGAGTGACCCCTGAGTGAACCTAGTGACTCCTGAGTGAACCCAGTGACCCCTGAGTGACCCCTGAGTGACCCCTGAGAGACCCTGAGTGACCATTGAATGACCCCCTGAGTGACCCCGAGTGACCCCAGAAATGATCCAGGATGGACCCCTGAGTGACCAGGGAGTGACCCCCGAGTGACCCTGAGTGACCCTAAAAATGATCCAGGATGGACGCTCGAGTGACCCTGAGTGACCCCTAAAATGATCCAGGATGGACCCCTGAGACCCCAAAACTGATGCAGGATTGACCCCTAAAATGACCCCAGGAGTGACCACAGGAGTGACCCTAAAAGTGACCCCTGAGACCCCAAGAGTGACCCCAAAAGTGATGCAGGATGGACTCCTGAGACCCCAAAAGTGACCCCAGGAGTGACTTCAAGAGTGACCCCAGGAGTGACCCTAAAAGTGACCCCTGAGACCCCAAACCGACCTGGGACCCCAAAAGTTACTCTGGATGGACCCTTGAGACCCCAAAAGTGACTCCAGAAGTGACCACAGGGACCCCAAAACCGACCCCAAAAATGCTCAGGGATGGACTCGAGACCCCAGATGTGCCCCAGGACCCCAAAACACCCCAGGACCCCAAAAATGACCCCAAAATCTGCCCCAGGACCCCAAAAATGACCCCAAAATCTGCCCCAGGACCCCAAAACCCCTCAGGGATCCCAAAATTCAAGAAGAAATCCCAAAAATTCCAGGAACCCTCGCCGCTCCCACCCTCCAAAAACAAAAAAAAAATTAAAAGCCTAAAAAATAAAATTTCCCCAAAATTTGGGAAAAGCTTCAAAATTTTCAGGAAAATTTCTTAAAAAATGGGAGATGTCTCAAATTTAAGGAAAATTCCTTACAATTAATGGGAAACACCAAAAAATTGAAGGAAAATCCACAAAATTTAGGGAAAAACTCCAAAATTTAAGGAAAAAACCCCCAAAATAAAGGAAGCCTCCCCAAATTTAAAGAAAATTACCCTAAAATTTAAGGAAAATCCCAGAAATATCAGAAAATCCCAAAATGTAAGGAAAATCCCAAATTTAAAGTTAAATGCCAAAAATTGAAGTAAAGCCCCAAAAATTAGAGAAAATTTCCCAAAATTTAAGGAAAATCCCTCAAAATTTAAAGAGAATGACCCCAAAATTCAGGAAAATCCAAAAATTTACAGAAAATCCCAAAAATTGAAGGAAGATCCCAAAATTTGAATGAAAATTCCAAAATTTGAAGTGAAACCCCAAAAAATGTTTTAAACTCTCCCAAAAATGGATGGAAATTCTCAAAACTTAAAAAAAATTTAATGAATAATTCTCAAAATTTCAGGAAAATCCCAAAAATTTCATTTAAAATCCCCCCGGATTTCACGAAAATCCCAAAAAATTTATTTAAAAACCCCAAATTTCAGGAAAACTCAAAAAATTTCCAGAAAAAAACACCCAAATTTCAGGAAAATCCCAAAAATTTTAGGAAAATCCCAAAAATTTCATTTAAAAAACCCAAATTTCAGGAAAACCCAAAAACGTTCATGAATAAAATCCCAAATTTCAGGAAAATCCCAAAAATTTCATTTTAAAAACCAAAATTTAAGGAAAATCCCCAAAATTTCATTTAAACCCTCCCCAAATTTTAATAAAATCCCAAAAAATTAATTTAAAATCCCCCCAGATTTCAGGAAAATCCAAAAAAATTCATTTAAAATCCCCAAGTTTTGGGAAAATCCCAAAAATTTCATTTAAAAAACCCCACATTTTGGGAAATCCCAAAAATTTCAGGAAAAAACACCCAAACTTCAGGAAAATCCTGAAAATTCCATTTTAAAACCCCAAATTTTAGGAAAATCCCAAAAATTTCATTTAAACCCTCCCCACATTTCAATAAAATCCCAAAAATTTCAAGAAAATTCCCCCAAATTTCTTTCACCCCCCCAAAATCCAAACACAAATCCACAATTTTTTCTGGGAATTTTTATTCCTATCCACCAAAATTTTCTGGGAATGGGGAGGGGGAGGGATTAAATAAGACAAAAAGGAGGGAACGGGATGGAATCGAGGAAGGGGAAAAAATCCCAAAATTTTTTGGGATTTTTTGGGAATTTTAAGAATCCCAAAATCAACAAAAAAAAAAGAAAAAAAACCAGAAAAAAAATTTCAGGATTTGGGATAAAAACGGTGCCATTTATACAAATATAGTGTTTTAAAAACGGGAATTTTGGGAGGAATTTTGGGATTTTTGGGAATGAGGGGGGAGAGGGGTTCAAAACCCTGAGCCGCTCCAGGAAATAATTTAGGGAATTTTTTAGGAATTTTTTGGGAATTTTTTTTTAGGATCAAAGTGCCTGGATTCTCACGCCTGGAAGCTCCTTAATTATTATTATAATTCATTAATTAATTATTATTAATTAAAAGATTGGAGCCCCCCACTCTCTAAATGGAGGGGGGCTCTTATTGAGCTTTGAGGGTCCCTCCCCACTTCCCCAAATTCTGACCCCTCGGGTTTTTCCCACGGATCCGGGAACTCTGGGAGTGGGGGAGGGGCCTGGAAGCCTCTGGAAAGTTCTGGAATTCCTTGGAAAGTTCTGGAATTCCATGGAAAGTTCTGGAATTCCATGGAAAAGTTCTGGAATTTCTGAATTCTGTGAAAGTTCTGGAATTCTGTTGAAAAGTTCTGGAACTCCATGGAAAGTTCTGGATCCATCTCAAAGCCACAGGAAAATTCTGGAATTCTGTGGGAAAGTTCTGGAATTCCTCTGGAAAGTTCTGGAATTCTTGGAATTCCGTGAAAAGTTCTGGAATCCCTCTGGAGAGTTCTGGAATTCCATGGAAAGTTCTGGAATCCTGTGGAAGGTTCTGGATCCCCCTGGAAAGTTCTGGAATTCTTGGAATCCCATGGAAAATTCTGGATCACTCCGGGGGGGAAAAAAACCCTGGAATTCCATGGCAAAAGTTCTGGATTCCACTTGGAAGTCTCTGGAAATTTCTGGATCACTCCAGGAAAGGAAAAAGAAAAAATAAAAATAATCTGAAATTCTCTGGAATTCCTCTGGAAGCACCTGGGGGGAAAAATCCTGGAATATTCTGGATCGGTAGGAGGAGTCTGGAACCCTCTGGGGAAAAATATTTTGGAATTCCTGGAATGTTCTGGATCCAGAGAAAGTGTCCTGGAATTCTGTGGGAAAATTCTGGAACTCCATGGAAAGAGCTGGAACCCCCTGGAAAGTTCTGGAATCCCTTTGGAATATTCTGGAATTCCATGGAAAAGCTCTGGGATCCCGTGGAATGTTCTGGATCCCTTTGAAATATCCTGGAGCACCGTGAAAAATTCTGGAATTATTTTGGGAAGTTCTGGAATTCCATGGAAGGTTCTAGATCCACAGACGTGATCCTGGTCCCCTCTGGAAGGTTCTGGAATTCCATGGAATGTTCTGGATCCCTTTGGAACATTCTGGATCCACTGGGGAGGTCCAGGATCCACAGGAATCCCCTCTGGAAGGTTCTGGATCCCTCTGGAAAGTTCTGAATCCTTGGAAATGTTCTGGGATCCTCTGGAAGGTTCTGGATCCATGAGAATGGTCTCGGTTCCACGTGGAAGGTTCTGGATCCTTTGGAATGTTCTGGAATTCCTTGGATCCCTCTGGATGCTCCTGGAAAGTTCTGGATCCTTGGAAATGTTCTGGGATCTACGGGGAAGGTCTGGGATCCCTCTGGAATGTTCTGGATCATTTGGAATGTTCTCGGTCCCACATGGAACGTTCTGGATCCCTCTGGAATGTTCTGGATACTTTGGAATGATCCTGGTCCCCCATGGAACATTCTGGATCCCTCTGGAATGTTCTGGATCCTTTGGAATGGTCCTGGCCCCACATGGAACCTTCTGGATCCCTCTGGAAGGTTCTGGGATCCTTTGGAGTGTCCTGGATCCCTCTGGATGCTCCTGGAAAGTTCTGGATCCTCTGGAATGTTCTGGGATCCACAGGGAAGGTCTTGGAAGGTTCTGGATCCTGTGGAATGCTTCCAGTCCTACCTGGAACGTTCTAGATCCTTTTGAAATGTTCTGGGATCCTCTGGAATGTTCTGGATCCATGGGAATGATCCCGGTTCCACATGGAAGGTTCTGGACACTTTGGAATGTTCTGGGTCCCTCTGGAATGTTCTGGAATTCCTTGGATCCCTCTGGATGCTCCTGGAAAGTTCTGGATCCTTGGAAATGTTCTGGGATCTACGGGGAAGGTCTGGGATCCTCTGGAATGTTCTGGATCCTTTGGAATGGTCCTGGTCCCCCATGGAACGTTCTGGATCCCTGTGGAATGTTCTGGATCCTTTGGAATGTTCCCGGTCCCACATGGAACGTTCTGGATCCCTCTGGAACGTTCTGGATCCTTTGGAATGTTCTCGGTCCCACATGGAACGTTCTGGATCCCTCTGGAACGTTCTGGGATCCTTTGGAGTTTCCTGGATCCCTCTGGATGCTCTTGGAAAGTTCTGGATCCTCTGGAAAGTTCTGGGATCCACAGGGAAGGTCTTGGAAGGTTCTGGATCCTTTGGAATGGTTCCAGTCCTACGTGGAAAGTTCTGGATCCTTTTGAAATGTTCTGGGATCCTCTGGAATGTTCTGGATCCATGGGAATGTTCTGGGATCTACGGGGAAGGTCTGGGATCCCTCTGGAATGTTCTGGATCCTTTGGAATGGTCCAGGCTCCACATGGAACGTTCTGGATCCCTCTGGAATGTTCTGGATCCTTTGGAATGTTCTCGGACCCGCATGGAAAGTTCTGGATCCCTCTGGAAGATCTTGGAATATTCTGGATCCATAATCATGGTTCCGGCCCTCCATGGAATGTTCTGGATCTTTTGAAGTGTTCTGGGATCTACAGGGAAAGTTCTGGATCCTCTGGAAGGTTCTGGATCCACAGGAAGGGTCCTGGTCCTACTTGGAGAATCCTGGATCCCTCTGGAAAGTTCTTGGAATGTTCTGGAGCCTTTGGAAGGTTCTGGATTCATCCGGAATGTTCTGGGATCCATAGGAAGTGTCTCAGTCTCACATGGAATGTTCTGGATCCTCTGGAATGTTCTGGGATCCATAGGGATGATCCCAGTCCCACATGGAAGGTTCTGGATCCCTCTGGAATGTTTGGTTCTGGATCCGCTGGAAGGTTCTGGGTCCCTCTGGAATGTTTGGTTCTGGATCCTCTGGGAGGTTCTGGATCCACAGGAAGGGTCCTGGTCCTACTTGGAGAATCCTGGATCCCTCTGGAAAGTTCTTGGAATGTTCTGGAGCCTTTGGAAGGTTCTGGATCCCTCTGGAATGTTCTGGGATCCATAGGGATGATCCCAGTCCCACACGGAACGTTCTGGATCCTTTAGAAGGTTCTGGATCCCTCTGGAGTGTTCTGGGATCCATAGGGATTATCCCAGTTCCACACGGAATGTTCTGGATCCTTTAGAAGGTTCTGGATCCCTCTGGAATGTTCTGGGATCCATAGGAATGATCCCACTCCCACATGGAATGTTCTGGATCCTCTGGAACGTTCTGGATACCTCTGGAATGTTCTGGGATCCATAGGGATGATCCCAGTCCCACACGGAACGTTCTGGATCCTTTGGAGCGTTCTGGATCCCTCTGGAATGTTCTGGGATCCATAGGGATGATCCCAGTCTCATATGGAATGTTCTGGAGCCTTTGGAAGGTTCTGGATCCCTCTGGAATGTTCTGGGATCCATAGAAATGATCCCAGTCTCACATGGAATGTTCTGGAGCCTTTGGAAGGTTCTGGATCCTCTGGAATGTTCTGGGATCCATAGGATGATCCCAGTCCCACACGGAACGTTCTGGATCCTTTAGAAGGTTCTGGATCCCTCTGGAATGTTCTGGGATCCATAGGAATGATCCCAGTCCCACACGGAATGTTCTGGAGCTGGAGGGCAGAGCTTGGATCCAATTTCTGTGTCCCAGGAGGGAAATCCCAAATAATCCCAAACGGATCCAAAAAAACCCCAAACCCAACAACAAAAAAGGTGGATCCCAAATGGATCCCAGTGGATCCAAAATGGATCCCAGTAAATCCCAGTGGATACAAAATGGATCCCAGTAAATCCCAGTGCCCTCTGGATCCTCTCTGGGCTCTGGAAAAGTTCCAGTAGTTCCAGATCCCAATGGGAATGTCACAATCCTGGGGGGATTTTTTATCCCAGTAAATCCCAGAGAATCCCAGTATGTCCCAGCAGATCCCAGTATGTCCCAGTGGATCCCAGTATGTCCCAGTATATCCCAGCAGATCCCAGTCAGAGCTCCTGGTGCTCAGGATTTCCAAAGAAGATCCTGACGAAGCGCCGGAGCCGCCAATCCCGATGGGAATGTCACAACTCATGGGGGATTTTTATCCCAGTAAATCCCAGTGGATCCCAGTATATCCCAGTATGTCCCAGTCAGGGCTCCTGGTGCCCGGAGCCCCCGAGAAGATGCGGGCGAAGCGCCGGAGCCGCCAATCCCGATGGGAATGTCACAGCTCATGGGGATTTTTTCTCCCAGCGGATCCCTGTATGTCCCAGTGGATCCCAGTATATCCCAGTATGTCCCAGTCAGGGCTCCTGGTTCTCTGGATTCCCCAAGAAGATCCTGGTGAAGCACCAGAGCCGCCAATCCCGATGGGAATGTCACAGCTCATGGGGATTTTTTATCCCAGTAAATCCCAGCGGATCCCAGTATCTCCCAGTGGATCCCAGTGGATCCCAGTATGTCCCAGTCAGGGCTCCTGGTGCTCCGGAGCCCCCGAGAAGATGCGGGCGAAGCGCCGAGCCGCCAATCCCGATGGGAATGTCACAGCTCATGGGGGATTTTAAAATCCCAGTAAATCCCAGTGGATCCCAGTATGTCCCAGTCAGGGCTCCTGGTGCTCCGGAGCCCCCGAGAAGATGCGGGCGGCGCCGGAGCTGCCGATCCTGATGGGAATGTCACAACTCCTGGGGGATTTTTTCTCCCAGTGGATCCCAGTATGTCCCAGTGGATCCCAGCAGATCCCAGTATGTCCCAGTGGATCCCAGTATGTCCCAGTATATCCCAGTATGTCCCAGTCAGGGCTCCTGGTGCTCCGCAGCCCCCGAGAAGATGCGGGCGAAGCGCCGGAGCTGCCGCGCGGCCGAGCTCGACTCCTGCTGCAGCCGCCGGTTGTTCTGCCGCAGGTTGGCGACCTCGGCCTGCAGGAACACCTTGTCCTGCTTCTCCTGGGGGAACAGCGGGAATTCGGGAAAAATCCCAGAATTTCGGGGGAAAAAATTAATTTTGGGGAAAAAATAGGAAATTTGGGGAAAGAATGGGGAATTTTAGGGAAAAAATGGGGTTTTTAAGGTAAAAAATGGGCATTTTTGGAAGAAAAATGGGGATTTTGGGGGGAAAAATGAAGATTTTCTTTGGAAAATTGGAAATTTTTTTTGGGTGAATTTTGAGGAAATTTTAGGGTAAAAAACGGGGATTTTGGGGAAAAAGTGGAGATTTTTTTTTAGTGAATTTTTTAGGTGTTTTTTAGTGAAAAATGGGGGATTTTGGGGAATTTTGGGGAAAAAAAACGGAGATTTTTGGGGAAAAAATGGGATTTTTTTAGGGAGTTTTTTGGGGGTTTTTTAGCGATTAACAGGTTTTTAAAATTTTTTGTTATTTTAGGGATAAAAATGGGATTTTTGGACAAATTCAAGAATTTCAGGGAATTTTGGGGATTTTTTCAGAATTGCAGGGATTTTTAAGGTTAGAAATGGGGATTTTTTAGTGACTTTTTAGGTGTTTCTTAGTGAAAAATGGGGAATTTAGGAGATTTTTGGGAAAAATGGGAATTTGGAAGAAATTCAAGAATTTCAGTGAATTTTGGAGGAAAAATTGGGATTTTTTTTTGAAAATTGGGATTTTTTCTGTGAATTTTAAGGTGCTTTTTAGTAAATTATGGGGAAAAATGGGAATTTTTGTGGAGAAAATGTGGATTTTTTTTGGGGGAAAAATGTGGATTCTTTTGGGGGGAAAAAAGAGGATTTTGGGTGAATAAAAAGTGGATTTTGGGTGAAAAATTAGGGATGCTTTGGGGAAAAAATGGGGATTTTTTTCTGGTTAAAAAATGGGGATTATTGAAAAAAAATCAGAATTTTTTTGGAAAAAATGGGAATTATGTGGGGGAAAAAAAGTAGATTTTGGGTGGGGAAAATGGGGATGTTTGGGGAGAAAATTTGGGATTTTTTGGGTGAAAAATGGGGACTTTTGGGGGGGAAAAATAGGAATTTTTGGAGGGAAAAAAAGATTTATTTGGAGAAAAGGGATTTTTTTGGTGGAAAAAAATGGGGATTTTTTGGGGGAAATGGGGACTTTCAGGGAGAAAATTTGGGATTTTTTTGGTGAAAAAATGGGGATTACTGGAAAAAAAATCAGAATTCTTGGGGGAAAAGTGGGGATTGTTTTGGGAAAAAAAAGGGAAATTTTGGGGGGAAAAATGAGGATTTTAAGTGAAAAAAATGGGGATTTTTGGGGGGAAAAAAGGGGATTTTTGGGGAAAAAAATGGGGATTTTGGGTGGGGAAAATCGGGATTTTTATTGGGGAGAAAATTTGGGATCTTTTGGGGGAAAATGGGGATTTTTTGGGTGGGAAAATGGGGATTTTAAGTTAAAAAATGGGGATTTTTGGGGGAAAATGGGAATTATTTGGGGAAAATATGTAGATTTTGGGTGGGGAAAAATCGGGATTTTTGGGGAGAAAATTTGGGATTTTTGGGTGAAAAAATGGAATTTTTTGTGAAAAAATGGGAATGTTTGGGGGAAAAATGGGGATTTTTTGGGTGGAAAACTGAGGATTTAAAGTGAAAAAAGGGGATTTTTGGGAAAAAAGGGGATTTTTGGGGAGAAAATTTGGGATTTTTTTGCGGGACAAAAAGTTGATTTTGGGTGATTAAAAAGTGGGTTTTTGGGTGTAAAATTTGGTTTTTTGGGAGCTCTCACCTTCTCCAGGTCGCTGTGCAGTTGCTTCAGCATCGCCTCTCCAGCTGGGAAACCTTCCCGGCAGGTCCAGCGCCAAGGGGGGAGGGGCTGCGCCAAATTCGCGATTTTTGGGGTGGAAAATGAGAAAAATGAGAAAAAATGAGAAAAATGAGAAAAAATGAGAAAAAGCCCCAAAAATAAAAAAAAAACCCCAAAAAACCCCAAAACGAGGAAAAAAAAACCCCAAAAATATTTTCAAAAATCCCAATTTTCCAGCCCAAGTTCCTCCCCCAAATTTTCATTTTTTCCTTAAAATTCGATTTTTCTCCCCAAAATTTCACTTTCCCACCCCAAAATTAACTTTTTCTCCCTAAAATCTCCCAAATCTCCATTTTCACCCCGAATTCTCTCCCAAAAAACCCAAATTTCCCCAAAATTCCCCTTTCTCTCCCCAAAATTCCACTTTCCCACCTCAAAATTCTCATTTTTCCTAAAATTTCCAAAATCTTCATTTTCACCCGAGTTCCACCCCAAAAATTCCCATTTTTCTCCCCAAAATTCAAACCCCAAAATTCTCATTTTTTCCTAAAATCTCCCAAATCTTTATTTCACCCCAAATTCCCCCAAAATTCCCATTTTCCTCAAATTCCACCCCCAAAATTCCCATTTTTTTTCTCCCAAATCCCCCCAAAATCCCCAAAATTTCCTCCAAACACCCTCAAAATCCCAAATTTTCCCCAAAATCCCAAATTTTCCCCCAAAATCCCAAAATTCTCCACCCAAAATTCCCTTTTCTCCCCCTCCCCCAATCCCAGGATCCCAAAATTTCCCCAAAATCCAAAAATCCCTCCCAAAATCCCAATTTTTTCCCCCCAATCCCTCCCAGAAATCTCAAATTTTCCCCAAAACTCCAAATTTCCACCCAAACCATCCCAAAATCCCAATTTTTCCCCCAAAATCCCATTTTTTCTCCCAAAATCCCAAATTTTCCCCCAAAATCCAAATTTCCCCAAAAATACCAAATTTTCCCCCAAAATCCCAAATTTCCCCCAAAATCCAAAATTCCCCCAAAAATCCTAAATTTCCTCCCAAAATCCAAAATTTCCCCAAAAATCCCAAATTTCCCCCAAAATCCCAAATTTTCCCCCAAAATCCCATTTTTTTCTCCCAAAATCCCAAATTTCCCCCAAAATCCCAAATTTCCCCCAAAAATCCCAAATTTCCGCCTAAAAAATCCCAAAGTTCGCCCCCAAAATCCAAATTTTCCCCCAAAATCCAAATTTCCCCAAAAATCCCAAATTTCCCCCCAAAATCCAAATTTCCCCAAAATCCCAAATTTCCGCTTCTAAAAATCCCAAAATTTCCCCCAAAATCCCAAATTTTGCCCCCAAAATCCCAAATTTCCCCCAAAATCCCAAATTTTCCCCCAAAATCCCAAATTTCCCCCAAAATCCAAATTTTCCCCAAAATCCCAAATTTTCCCCCCAAAAATCCCAAATTTCCCCCAAAATCCAAATTTCCCCCCAAAAAAATCCCAAATTTCCCCCAAAATCCCAAATTGCCGCCCCAAAACTCCAAAATTTTCCCCCAAAATGCCAAATTTCCCCCAAAAATCCCAAATTTTCTCCCCAAAATCCCAAATTTTCCCCCAAAATCCCAAAATTCCCCCCCCCAAAAATCCCAAATTTCCCCAAAATCCCAAATTTCCCCAAAATCCCAAATTTTCCCCCAAAAATCCCAAATTTTGCCCCCAAAATCCCAAATTTTCCCCCCCAAAAATCCCAAATTTCCCCAAAATCCCATTTTTTCCCCCAAATTCCCATTTCTCCCTCAAAACCCTCGGTCCTGCCCCTCCCCCCCCACTTTGGGTCCCTCGTCCGGGGGTACCTGGGGGAGGGGCGAGGCCCGCGGGGTGGGGAGGGGCGGGCGGCTCCGGCCCAGGGCGGGTCGGCCAGGAGAACAGGGACACGGCTCGTTGCACTGAAAACACCCAAAATTATCCAAAATTTACCCAAAAATATCCAAAACATCCAAAATATCAACAGAGAGCAGGGACACGGCTCGTTGCACTGAGAAAAACCCAAAATTTTCCCAAATTTACCCAAAAACATCCCAAAATATCAACAGAGAGCAGGGACACGGCTCGCTGCACTGAGGAAAACCCAAAATTTACCCAAAATCATCCCAAAATATCCAAAATATCAACAGAGAACAGGGACACGGCTCTTTGTACTGAAAACACCCAAAATTTACCCCAAAACATCCCAAAATCATCCCAAAATTATCCAAAATATCAACAGAGAGCAGGGACACGGCTCGTTGCACTGAGAAAAACCCAAAATTTACCCAAAATCATCCCAAAATATCATCAGAGAGCAGGGACACAGCTCGTTGCACTGAAAACACCCAAAATTATCCAAAATTTACCCAAAAATATCCAAAATATCAACAGAGAGCAGGGACACGGCTCTTTGCACTGAGAAAACCCAAAATTTACCCAAAATCATCCCAAAAATATCCAAAATATCAACAGAGAACAGGGACACGGCTCTTTGTACTGAAAACACCCAAAATTTACCCCAAAACATCCCAAAATCATCCCAAAATTATCCAAAATATCAACAGAGAGCAGGGACACGGCTCGTTGCACTGAAATTATCCAAAATTATCCAAAATTTACCCAAAATCATCCCAAAATATCAACAGAGAACAGGGACAGGGCTCGTTGCACTGAAATTATCCAAAATTATCCAAAATTTACCCGAAATAATCCTAAAATTATCCCAAATTTATCCCCAAATTTACCCAAAATTATCTCAAAATTTACCCAAAATTTATCCCAAAATATCCAAAATTTATCCAAAATTATCCCGAAATTTACCCAGAATTTATCCAAAATTTTCCCTAAATTTTCCAAAAATTTCAAAATATCAGCAGAGAGCAGGGACACGGCTCGTTGCACTGAAATAATCCAAAATTATCCAAAATTTACCCAAAATAATCCTAAAATTATCCTACATTTATCCCAAAATATATCCAAAATTATCCCAAAATTTATCGAAAATTATCTCAAAATTATCCAAAATATCAACAGAGAACAGGGACACGGCTCGTTGCACTGAAAACACCCCAAATTATCCAGAATTTACCCAAAATCATCCCAAAAATATCCAAAATATCCACAGAGAGCAGGGACACGGCTCTTTGTACTGAAATTATCCAAAATTATCCAAAATTTACCCAAAATAATCCCAAAAATATCCAAAATATCAACAGAGAACAGGGACACGGCTCTTTGTACTGAAAACCCCCAAAATTATCCAAAATTATCCCAAAATAATCCTAAAATTATCCAAAATTATCCCAAAATACATCCAAAATTATCCCAAAATTTATCGAAAATTATCTCAAAATTTTCTCAAAATTATTCCAAATTATCCAAAATATCAACAGAGAGCAGGGACACGGCTCTTTGCACTGAAATAATCCGAAATGTATCCAAAATTATCCCAAAATTATCCCAAATTTATCCCAAATTTATCCCAGAAATTATCCAAAATTATCTCAGAATTATCCCCAAATTTACCCAAAATTATCTCAAAATTTACCCAAAATTTATCCAAAAATATGCAGAATTTATCTAAAATTATCCCGAAATTTACCCAGAATTTATCCAAAATTTTCCCAAAATTTTCTCAAAATTTATCCCAAAATATCAACAGAGAGCAGGGACACGGCTCTTGGCACTGGAATTACCCAAAATTATCCAAAATTATCCCAAAATAATCCAAAATTAATCCCAAAATAATCCTAAAATTATCCCAAAAAACATCCAAAATTATCTCAGAATTATCCCCAAATTTATCCAAAATTATCTCGAAATTTACCCAAAATTTATCCCAAAATATCCAGAATTTATCCAAAATTATCCCGAAATTTACCCAGAATTTATCCAAAATTTTCCCAAAATGTTCTCAAAATTTATCCCAAAATATCAACAGAGAGCAGGGACACGGCTCTTGGCACTGAAATTATCCAAAATAATCCAAATTTACCCAAAATAATCCTAAAATTATCTCAAATTTATCCCAAATTTTAACCAAAATTATCCAAAATTTATCTCAAAAAATATCCAAAATTATCTCAAAATTTTCCCAAAATTATCCCAAAATTAATCCCAAAATATCCCAAATATTATCCAAAATTATCCTGAAATTATCCCAAAATGATCCAAAATTAATCCCAAAATAATCCTAAAATTATCCTAAATTTATCCCAAATTTTATCCCCAAAAATATCCAAAATTATCTCAAAATTATCCCAAAATGTACCCAAAACTATCCCAAATTTATCCCAAATTTTACCCAATTTTATTCCAAATTTGACAGAATTTATCCCAAATTTATCCCAAAAAATATCCAAAATTATCTCAGGATTATCCCCAAATTTACCCAAAATTATCTCAAAATTTACCCAAAATTTATCCCAAAATATCCAGAATTTATCCAAAATTATCCCAAAATTTACCCAGAATTTATCCAAAATTTTCCCAAAATGTTCCAAAAAATCCCAAAATATCAACAGAGAGCAGGGACACGGCTCTTGGCACTGAAATTATCCAAAATTATCCAAAATTAATCCCAAAATAATCCTAAAATTATCCCAAATTTATCCCAAATTTTAACCAAAATTATCCAAAATTTATCTCAAAAAATATCCAAAATTATCTCAAAATTTTCCCAAAGTTATCCCAAAATTAATCCCAAAATATCCCAAATATTATCCAAAATTATCCCGAAATTATCACAAAATGATCCAAAATTAATCCCAAAATTATCCTAAAATTATCTCAAATTTATCCTAAATTTATCCCAAATTTTATCCCCAACAATATCCAAAATTATCTCAAAATTTACCCAAAACTATCCCAAATTTATCCCAAATTTTACCCAAATTTATTCCAAATTTGACCGAAATTTATCCCAAATTTATCCCAAAAAATATCCAAAATTATCTCAGAATTATCCCCAAATTTACCCAAAATTATCTCAAAATTTACCCAAAATTTATCCCAAAATATCCAAAATTTATCCAAAATTATCCCAAAATTTACTCCAGAATTTATCCAAAATTTTCCCAAAATTTTCTCAAAATTTATCCCAAAATATCAACAGAGAGCAGGGACACGGCTCTTGGCACTGAAATTATCCAAAATTATCCCAAAATTATCCAAAATTAATCCCAAAATAATCCAAAATTATCTCAAATTTATCCCAAATTTTAACCAAAATTCTCCAAAATTTATCCCAAAAAGTATCCAAAATTATCTCAAAATTTATCAAAAATTATTCCAAAATTAATCCCAAAATATCCCAAATATTATCCAAAATTATCCCGAAATTATCCCAAAATGATCCAAAATTAATCCCAAAATTATCCTAAAATTATCCCAAATTTATCCCAAATTTTATCCCCAAAAATATCCAAATTATCTCAAAATTATCCCAAAAATATCCAAAATTATCTCAGAATTATCCCCAAATTTACCCAAAATTATCTCAAAATTTACACAAAATTTTGACAGAATTTATCCAAAATTTATCCCAAAATATCCAAAATTATCCCAAAATTATACCAAAATTTACCCCAAATTCTCCTAAAATTTATCCAAAATTTTCTCAAAATTTTCCCAAAATTATCCCAAAATTAATCCCAAAATATCCCAAATATTATCCAAAATTATCCTGAAATTATCCCAAAATGATCCAAAATTAATCCCAAAATAATCCTAAAATTATCCTAAATTTATCCCAAATTTTATCCCCAAAAATATCCAAAATTATCTCAAAATTATCCCAAAATGTACCCAAAACTATCCCAAATTTATCCCAAATTTTACCCAATTTTATTCCAAATTTGACAGAATTTATCCCAAATTTATCCCAAAAAATATCCAAAATTATCTCAGGATTATCCCCAAATTTACCCAAAATTATCTCAAAATTTACCCAAAATTTATCCCAAAATATCCAGAATTTATCCAAAATTATCCCAAAATTTACCCAGAATTTATCCAAAATTTTCCCAAAATGTTCCAAAAAATCCCAAAATATCAACAGAGAGCAGGGACACGGCTCTTGGCACTGAAATTATCCAAAATTATCCAAAATTAATCCCAAAATAATCCTAAAATTATCCCAAATTTATCCCAAATTTTAACCAAAATTATCCAAAATTTATCTCAAAAAATATCCAAAATTATCTCAAAATTTTCCCAAAGTTATCCCAAAATTAATCCCAAAATATCCCAAATATTATCCAAAATTATCCCGAAATTATCACAAAATGATCCAAAATTAATCCCAAAATTATCCTAAAATTATCTCAAATTTATCCTAAATTTATCCCAAATTTTATCCCCAACAATATCCAAAATTATCTCAAAATTTACCCAAAACTATCCCAAATTTATCCCAAATTTTACCCAAATTTATTCCAAATTTGACCGAAATTTATCCCAAATTTATCCCAAAAAATATCCAAAATTATCTCAGAATTATCCCCAAATTTACCCAAAATTATCTCAAAATTTACCCAAAATTTATCCCAAAATATCCAAAATTTATCCAAAATTATCCCAAAATTTACCCAGAATTTATCCAAAATTTTCCCAAAATTTTCTCAAAATTTATCCCAAAATATCAACAGAGAGCAGGGACACGGCTCTTGGCACTGAAATTATCCAAAATTATCCCAAAATTATCCAAAATTAATCCCAAAATAATCCAAAATTATCTCAAATTTATCCCAAATTTTAACCAAAATTCTCCAAAATTTATCCCAAAAAGTATCCAAAATTATCTCAAAATTTATCAAAAATTATTCCAAAATTAATCCCAAAATATCCCAAATATTATCCAAAATTATCCCGAAATTATCCCAAAATGATCCAAAATTAATCCCAAAATTATCCTAAAATTATCCCAAATTTATCCCAAATTTTATCCCCAAAAATATCCAAATTATCTCAAAATTATCCCAAAAATATCCAAAATTATCTCAGAATTATCCCCAAATTTACCCAAAATTATCTCAAAATTTACACAAAATTTTGACAGAATTTATCCAAAATTTATCCCAAAATATCCAAAATTATCCCAAAATTATACCAAAAATTTACCCCAAATTCTCCCAAAATTTATCCAAAATTTTCTCAAAATTTTCCCAAAATTTACCCCAAATATCCCCAGAGAACAAGGACAGGGCTCTTTGCACTGAAATTATCCCAAATTATCCAAATTTATCCCAAATCAGCTCGAATTCCACATTTTTCCCAATTTTGGCACCCAAATTCCCAATTTTTTCTCTATTTTTTGTCTCCAAATTCCCAATTTCCCCCAATTTTTGGCCTCTGGAATTTCTGATTTTCCCCATTTTTTTTAATCTCCAAATTCTCAATTTTCCCCGCAATTTTTCCCAAATTTTTTCCCAATTTTCCTCCAATTTTTGGCCTCTTTAATTCCCGATTTTTTCCCAATTTTTGGCTCCAAAATTCCCAATTTTTCCCCAATTTTTGGCCTCCAAATTCCCATTTTCCCCCCAATTTTGGGACCCCAAATTCCCGATTTCTTCCCAATTTTTTCCCAATTTTTTCCCGCTTTAATTCCTCATTTTTTTTCTCAATTTTCTCCCAATTTTTGACCGTTGGAATTCCTGATTTTTTCCCAATTTTTGGCTCCAGAATTCCCAATTTTTCTCGGATTTCAGGACCCCAAATTCCCAATTTTTTTCCCAATTTTTTGCCTCTTTATTTCCCCAATTTTTTCTCAAATTTTCCCCAATTTTTTGCCTCTGGAATTCCCGATTTTTTCCCCAATTTTGGCTCCCAGAATTCCCAATTTTTCTCGGATTTCAGGACCCCAAATTCCCAATTTTTTTTCCAATTTTTGGCCTCTGGAATTCCAGATTTTTTCCCAATTTTTCCAATCCCCAAATTCCCAATTTTCCCGCAAATTTATTCTCCAAATTCCCAATTTCTTCCCAATCTTCTCCCAATTTTTGTCCTCTGGAATTCCCAATTTCCCCCCAATTTTGGGACCCCAAATTCCCGATTTTTTCCCAATTTTGGCTCCCAAATTCCCAATTTTTTCTCTATTTTTTGTTCTCCAAATTCCCATTTTCTCCCAATTTTTGGCCTCTGGAATTCCCGATTTACCCCCAATTTTGGGACCCCAAATTCCCGATTTTTTCCCAATTTTTTACCTCTGGAATTCCTGATTTTTTCCCAATTTTTCCAATCTCCAAATTCCCAATTTTTTCCCAGTTTTTTGCCTCTTTAATTCCTCATTGTTTTCTCAATTATTTCCCAATTTTCTCTAAATTTTTGGTCTCTGGAATTCCCGATTTACCCCCAGTTTTTGGGTCCCAGAATTCCCGATTTTTTCCCAATTTTGGAACCCCAAATTCCCAATGTTTTCTCAATTTTTGACTCCTAAGTTCCCAATCTTTTCCCAGTTTTTGGCCTCTGGAATTCCCGATTTCCCCCAATTTTTGGCCTCTGGAATTCCCGATTTTCTCCCCAGTTTTGGCCCCCAGAATTCCCAATTTTTCCCTATTTTTGGCTCCCAAATTCCCGATTTTTTTCTCTATTTTTTGTTCTCCAAATTCCTAGTTTTTTCCCAATTTTTGGCCTCTGGAATTCCAGATTTCTCCCCAATTTCCCCCCAGTTTTTGGCCTCTGGAATTCCCAATTTCCCCCCAATTTTGGGACCCCAAATTCCCAATTTTTTTCCCCATTTTGTTCTCCAAACTCCAATTTTTTCCCAATTTTTGGCCTCTGGAATTCCCAATTTCCCCCCAGTTTTTGCCTCCCAGAATTCCCGATTTTTTCCCAATTTTGGGACGCCAAATTCCCGATTTTTTCCCGATTTTTTCCCAATTTTGGGACCCCAATTTCCCGATTTTTTCCCAATTCTTTCCCAGTTTTTGGCCCCCAGAATTCCCGTTTTTTTCCCAATTTTGGGACCCCAAATTCCCGATTTTTTCTCTATTTTTTCCCAGTTTTTGGCTCCCAGAATTCTCGATTTTTTCCCAATTTTTTCCCAATTTTTGGCCTCTGGAATTCTGGATTTCCCCTCAATTTTTGGCCTCTGGAATTCCCGATTTTTTCCCAATTTTGGGACCCCAAATTCCCGATTTTTTCCCAATTCATTCCCAGTTTTTGGCCCCCGAATTCCCGATTTTCCCCCAATTTTGGGACCCCAAATTCCGATTTGTTCCCAGTTTTTCCCGATTTTTGGCCTCTGGAATTCCCGATTCCCCCCCCAGTTTTTGGCTCCCAGAATTCCCAATTTCCCCCCAATTTTGGGACCCCAAATTCCGATTTTTTCCCAATTTTGGGACCCCAAATTCCCGATTTTTTCCCGATTTTTTCCCAATTCTGGGACCCCAAATTCCCGATTGTTTCCCAATTATTTCCCAGTTTTTGGCCCCCAGAATTCCCGTTTTTTTCCCAATTTTGGGACCCCAAATTCCCGATTTTTCCCAATTTTTTCCCAATTTTTGGCCTCTGGAATTCTCGATTTCCCCAATTTTTGGCCTCTGGAATTCCCGATTTCCCCCAATTTTGGGACCCCAAATTCCCGATTCCCCCCCAGTTTTTGGCTCCCAGGATTCCCGATTTCCCCCAATTTTGGGACCCCAAATTCCCGATTCCCCCCAATTTTTGGCTCCCAAATCCCCGATTCCCCCGGGCCGTGGTCTCACCTCAGAGGCCGTGGTCAGCCACCAGCGTCGCCCCACTCCAGCCCGGCCGCTGTCCGGCAGCGGCATCAGCCCCGCTCCAGCCTGGCCACGGGCCCTGGGACAGCCCCAAACACCCCCAAGTCACACACCATCCATCCCAAAAATCCCCCAAAATTCCAAAAAATCCCCAAAAATTCCCCAAAAAATCCCCAAAAATCCGCCCCAGAATTCCCGTTTTTTTCACCCAAAATCAATCCCGCAATTCATCTTTTGCAATTCTATCTAAACCCCCAAAAATCCCAACCCAAAATTCCAAAAAAATTCCCAAAATTCCCAAAAAATTCCCAAAATTCCCAAAAAATTCCCCAAATTCTCAAAACACCCAAAATCCCAAAGAATTCCAGCAATTCCCAAAAAAATCCCCCAAAAAAATCCGCCCAGAATTCCTGCTTTTTCACCCTAAATCAATCCCGAAATTCATCTTTTGCAATTCCATCTAAACACCCAAAATTCCACCCCAAAATTCCAAAAAATTCCCAAAATTCCCAAAAAATTCCTCAAATTCTCAAACACCCAAAATCCCAAAGAATTCCAGCAATTCCCAAAAAAATCCCCTAAAAAATCCACCCAAAATTCCCATTTTTTCACTCAAAATCAATCCCAAAATTCAACTTTTGCAATTCCATCTAAACGCCCAAAATTCCACCCCAAAATTCCAAAAAAATTCCCAAAATTCCACAAATCCCCCAAAATTCCAGCAATCCCCAAAAAAATCCCCAAAAAAATCCGCCCAGAATTCCTGTTTTTTCACCCGAAATCAATCCCGAAATTAATCTTTTGCAATTCTCTCTAAATCCCCAAATTCCACCCCAAAACTCCAAAAAATTCTCAAAAATTCCCAAAATTCCACAAAATCCACAGAATCCCCCAAAATTCCAGCAATTCCCCAAAAAAACCCCCCAAAAATCCGCCCCAGAATTCCTGCTTTTTTCACCCAAAATCAATCCCGAATTCATCTTTTGCAATTCTCTCTAAACCCCAAAAATCCCCCCCTACCCCCCCCAAAATTCCCCAAAAATTCCCAAAATCCCCAAAATTCACAAATCCCAAAATTCCACAAATCCCCCAAAATTCTGCAACTCCCAAAAAAACCCCAAAAAAATCCGCCCAGAATTCCCGTTTTTTCACCCAAAATCAATCCCGAAATTCATCTTTTGCAATTCTCTCTAAACCCCCAAAAATCCCACCCCAAAATTCCAAAAAAATTCCCAAAATTCCCCAAAATTCCCCAAATTCTCAAAACACCCAAAATCCCAAAGAATTCCAGCAATTCCCAAAAAAAATCCCCCAAAAAATCCGCCCAAAATTTCCATTTTTTCACCCGAAATCAATCCCGAAATTCAACTTTTGCAATTCTCTCTAAACGCCCAAAAATCCCCAAAAATTCCCAGAATTCCCCAAAATTCCCCAAATTTTTCCCAGAATTCCCAAAATTTCTAAAATTCCCTCGAAACTCCCTAAAATCCCCTAAAAAATTCCCCAAAATTCCCCAAAAAATCCAAAAAAATCCCAAAATTCCCCCTAATCTCCCATAAAATTAAAAAAAAATTTTTAAAATCCCAAAAATCCCCAAAAATTCCCAAAATTCCCCTCAAACCCCTTAAAATCCTCCAAAATTCCCCAAAATATTCCCAAATTCTCCCTCAAAATTCCCAAAAAAATCCAAAAAAATCCCCAAAATTTCCTCCAAAATTCCCTCTTGAAAATTCCCCAAAAATTCCTCTGGAAATTCCTAAAAATTTCCCCAAAATTCCCAAGAATTTCCCCAAAATTCCCAAAAATCTCCCTAAAATCTTTCTAAAAATTCCCTAGAAAAAATTTCCAATATCCAATATCCAAAAAAATCCCTGAAATTCCCAAATTTCTCCCCAAATTCCCAAAAATGCCCCCAAAATCCTCCCAAAATTCCCAAAATCCTTCAAAATCCCCCTAAAAATTCCCCAAAAATTCCCCACATTTTCCCAAAAAATCCCCCAAATCCCCCCAAATCCCCAAATTCCCTCTCAGAATTCCCAAAAATTCCCAAAAATCCCGCAGAATTCCTCAAATTTTCCCCCAAAAATACCCAAATACCCCCTCAAAATTCCCAAAAATCCTCCTAAATCCCCCTAAAATCTCTGTAAAATTCCCAAATTTCCCCAAAATTCCCAAAAATTCCCCAAAAAATCCCCAAATTCCCAAATTCCTCTCAGAATTCCCCCAAAATTCCCAAAAATTGCCCAAAAATTCCGTGAGTTCCTCAAATTTTCCCCCCAAAATTCCCAAATACCCCTCAAAATTCCCAAAAATCCTCCAAAATCCCCCTAAAATCCCCTCTAAAATTCCCAAATTTCCCCAAAATTTCCAAAGATTCCCCAAAATCCCCCAAAATTCTCAAAATCCCCAAAAATTCCCAAACTCCCCTCAAAATTCCCACAAATCCTCCAAAATCCCTCTAAAATCCCCAAAAAGCCCCAAAATTTCCCAAAAATCCCCAAATTCCCAAAATCCTCTCAGAATTCCCAAAATTCCCCAAAATTCGCAGTTCCTCAAATTTCCCCCAAAATTCCCAAATACCCCCTCAAAATTCCCAAAATCCTCCAAAATCCCCCTAAAATCCCTCTAAAAATTCCCAAATTTCTCAAAATTCCCCCAAAGTTCCCCAAAAATCCCCAAAATCCCCCAAAAATCCCCAAAATCCCCCCAAAATTCCCCAAAATCCCCCAAAATATTCCCAAAAATCCTCCAAAATCCCCCCTAAAATCCCTCTAAAAATCCCCAAAAAGCCCCAAAAATTTCCCAAAAATCCCCAAATTCCCAAATTCCTCTCAGAATTCCCCCAAAATTCCCAAAAATTCCGCGAGTTCCTCAAATTTTCCCCAAAATTCCCAAATACCCCTCAAAATTCCCAAAATCCTCCAAAATCCCCCTAAAATCCTTCTAAAAATTCCCAAATTTCCTCAAATTCCCAAAATTCCCCAAAAATCCCCAAAATCCCCCCAAATTCCCTAAAATCCCCCTTAAAATTCCCAAATTCCCCTCAAAATTCCCAAAATCCTCCAAAATCCCCCCCTAAAATCCCTCTAAAAATCCCAAAAAGCACCAAAAAGCCCCAAAAATTTCCCAAAAATCCCCAAATTCCCAAATTCCCTCTCAGAATTCCCCAAAATTCCCAAAAATTCCGCAGTTCCTCAAATTTTTCTCCCCAAAATCGCCCCAAAATTCCCAAATACCCCTCAAAATTCCCCAAAATCCTCCTAAATCCCCCTAAAATCCTTCTAGAGATTCCCAAATTTCCCAAAATTCCCAAAATCCTCCAAAATCCTCCTAAAATCCTCTGTAAATTTCCCTAAATTTCCCCCAAAATTCCCAAAAATTTACCAAATAAATCTCAAAAATTCCTCAAAATCCTAAAAATTCCCTAATCCCCACTCAAAATTCCTCCAAACTCCCTAAAATCCCCTTAAAAATTCCCCAAAATTCCCCAAAAATCCCCAAAAATCACATAAATTCTCCCCCAACCCCCCATAAAATTCCAAAAAATTCCATTAAAATCCCCCAAATTCCCGAATTTTCCCAAATTTCCCACCTTTCCTGCAGTCCTGGCCCCTCCTGTGGGGGGAGGGAGTGCTGCTCCCCGGGAAGTTCTCGGGAATTCCCGGATTTGGGGTCGCAGCTCCCGGATTGTCCCGGGCGTCTCCCGCAGAGCGACTCGTCCGACAGCCGCCCGCTGCAGGGGCTGGGGAGGGAGATGGGAGATGTGGGAGAAATGGGGGAAATGTGGATGGGGAAATGGGGGAAAATGGGAAAATGGGGGAAATGGGGGAAAATGGGAAAATGGGGAAATGGGGAAATGGGAAAATGGGGAAATGGGAAAATGGGGAAATGGGGAAATGGGGAAATGGGGAAATGGGGAAATGGGGAAATGGGGAAATGGGGAAATGGAGGGAATGGGGGAATGGGGAATGGGGGAATGGGAAATGGGGGAATGGGAAAATGCAGGAAATGGGGAATGGGGGAATGGGGAAATGGGGAGATGGGAAAATGGGGGAAATGGGGTAAATGGGGGAATGGGGGAAATGGGAGATGGGGGAGATGGGGAAATGGGAAAATGGGGAAATGGGGAATGGGGAAAAGGGAAAATGGGGAATGGGGAAATGGGGGAATGGGAAAATGGGGAAATGGGGAAATGGGGAGATGGGGAAATGAGGAAATGGGGGAAATGGGGAATGGGGGAATGGGGGAAATGGGGGAATGGGGATGGGGAGATGGGGAAATGGGGAAATGGGGAAATGGGGAAATGGGGAAAATGGGGGAATGGGGAAATGGGGGAAATGGGGAGATTGGGGAGATGGGGAAATGGGAAAATGGGGGAGATGGGGAAGTCAGGAAATGGGGAAATGGGGAATGGGGAAATGGGGAAATGGGGAAATGGGGAATGGGGGAAATGGGGAGATGGGGGAAATGGGGAAATGGGGTGATGGGGAAATGGGGGTCATGGGAAAATGGGGAAATGGGGAAATGGGGGAATGGGGGAAATGGGGAGATGGGAAAATGGGGAAATGGGGAAATGGGGAAATGGGGGAAATGGGGAAATGGGGGAATGGGGAAATGGGGGAAATGGGGGAAATGGGGAAATGGGGATGGGGAAATGGGGAAATGGGGAAATGGGGAAATGGGGGAATGGGGGAATGGGGAATGGGGGAGATGGGGTAAATGGGAAATGGGAAAATTGGGGAAATGGGGGAATGGGGAAAATGGGGGATGGGGAAATGGGGAAATGGGGAAATGGGGAATGGGGGAATGGGGAAATGGGGGAATGGGGGAATGGGGGAATGGGGGAGATGGGGTAAATGGGGAAATGGGGGAAAATTGGGGAAATGGGGGAATGGGGAAAAATGGGGGAATGGGGAAATGGGAAAATGGGGAATGGGGGAAATGGGGGGGAATGGGGAAATGGGGAAATGTGGGATGGGGAAATGGGGAAATGGGGGAATGGGGGGAATGGGGGAATGGGGGAAATGGGGAAATGGGGAGATGGGGAAAATGGGGAAATGGGGAAAATGCAAAAATGGGAATAATGGGGAAATGGGTTTTCTGGGTCCAGGGATGTGGGAATTTGGGAGAGCCTGCCTCACCGGGGGCACTCGGGCTCGGGGCCGGCCGTGTCCATCAGGATGAGGCGCTCAGGTCGCCCCTCGATGGAGGATTTGGGAGGCGCCGGGCGAGCGCAGGTCCCGCAGGGAGGCGCTGGAGCCGCTGGCTGCCCGAACACGCTCACCTGCCTGGGGACAGGAATCCATGGAATTCATGGAAAATTCCAACAAAATCCCATAAAAATCCATGAAAAAACAAAAAAAATCCCATGAAAATCCCGTTAAAATTCATCAAAGTTCATCGAAATCCCATAAAATCCCCAAATCCCGGAGCCGCGGCTGCCCGAACACGTTCACCTGCCTGGGGAGGGAATCCATGGAATCCATGGAAAATTCCAACAAAATCCCCAAAAAATCCATGACAAACCAGAAAAAGTCCCATGAAAATCCCGTTAAAATTCATCAAAATCCCATAAAAATCCCCAAATCCCGGAGCCGCGGCTGCCCGAACACGTTCACCTGCCTGGGGGGCAAATTCCAGAAAATTCCAGGAATTCTTAACAAAATCACAAAAAATCCCATGAAAATCCCGTTAAAATTCATCAAAATTCATCGAAATCCCATAAAAAATCCCCAAATCCCGCAGCCGCGGCTGCCCCAACACGTTCACCTGCCTGGGGCACAAATTCCAGAAAATTCCAGGAATTCTTAACAAAATCACAAAAAATTCCATGAAAAGACAAAAAAAATCCCATGAAAAGACAAAAAAAATCCCATGAAAATCCCGTTAAAATTCATCAAAGTTCCATAAAAATCCCCAAATCCCGGAGCCGCCGCTGCCCAAAGACGTTCACCTGCCTGGGGACAGGAATCCATGGAATTCATGGAAAATTCCAACAGAATCCCCAAAAAATCCATGAAAAAACAAAAAAGATCCCATAAAATTCCAAAAAATCATTGGGATTCCAGGAATTCCAAAAATATCATGGAAAATAATTCAAAAATCCCCCAAAAAATCCCATAAAAATCCCGTTAAAATTCATTAAAATCACATTAAAGTCACATTAAAATTCCCATTAAAAATCCCATTAAAATTCCAGAAAAACCTCATTAAAATTCCATAAAAATCCCATTAAAATCCCATTAAAATTCTTGCAAAAATCCCACTAAAATCCCATTAAAATTCCAGAAAAACCTCATTAAAATTCCATAAAAATCCCATTAAACTACTACTAAAAATCATCAAAATCCCATAAAAATTCCATTAAAATCACATTAAAAATACCATTAAAAATCCTACTAAAATTCCATTAAAATCTCATTAAAAATCCCGTTAAAATTCCAGAAAAACCTCATTAAAATTCCATAAAAATCACCTTAAAATCCCATTAAAATTCCATTGAATTCCCATAAAAATCCCATTAAAATTCCATTAAAATCCCATTAAAAACCCATTAAAATCCCATTAAAAACCCATTAAAATCCCACTAAAATCCCATAAAAATTTCATTAAAATTCTCATTAAAATTCCAGAAAAACCTCATTAAAATGCCATAAAAATGCCATTAAAATCCTAATAAATTCCATTAAAATCCCATTAAAATTCCTATAAAATTCCCATTAAAATCCCATAAAAATTCCATTAAAATCCCATTAAATTTCCATTAAAATCATATTTGTGCCCCCAACACCTTCACCTACCTGAGGACACAAATTCCATGGAAATCCCAAAAAATCCCAGGAAAAAAAAGAATCCACACAAATCCCATCAAAATCCAATTAAAATTCCATCAAAATCCCAGAAAACCCCAAAATTTCCACCAAAATCTCATTTTTTACCCCAAATCCCATCCCCCAGAATTCCCTCCTTTCCAGGATCCCAAATCCCAAATTTCCTTCCCCAATTCCCAAATTTTCCCCCCAATTTCCATTTTTGGATCCCAAATCCCAAATTTTCCAGATCCCAAATTTTCCCAATTCCCATTTTTTGGATCCCAAATTTTCCCCTTCAAATCCAATTTTTTTCAATCCCCAATTCAATTTTTTTATCACAAATTTCAAATTTTCCCCTCCCCAATCCAAATTTTTTCCCCCCAGATCTAAATTTTTGCCCCCCAAATCCCATTTTCTCCATTCCAATTCTCAATTTTTGGATCCCAATTCCCAAATTTTCCTCTTCAAATCCTATTATTTTTTATCCCAAATTCTTCTTTTTATCCCAAATCCCTTTTTTTGGATCCCAATTCCCAAATTTTACCCTCCCAAATCTCCTTTTTGGATCCCAATTCCCATTTTTCCAATCCCCAAATCCCAATTTTTCCCTCAAACCCCAAATTTTTCCATTTTTTTCCCCTCCCAAATCCCAAATTTTTGGATCCCAATTCCCATTTTTCCAACCCCAAATCCCATTTTTTATCCCAAATCCCATTTTTTCTACCCCAAATCCCAAATTTCCTCTTCCAAATCCCAATTTTTTCTCTCAATTCCCAAATTTCCCTCCCAAATCCCATTTTAGATCCCAATTCCCATTTTTCCAATCCCTAAATCCCAATTTTTCCCTCAAATCCCAGATTTTTCCATCCCCAAATCCCAAATTTCATTTTCCAAATTCCAATTTTTCCCTTAAATCCAGAATTTTTTTTTCCCCAAATCCCATTTTTTTTACCCCAATTCCCATTTTTTCTCCCAAATCCCATTTTTTATCCCAAATCCCATTTTTTCTACCCCAAATCCCAAATTTTCCCTCCCAAATCCCAAATTTTCCCCTCCCAAATCCCATTTTTTCCCTCCCAATTCCCAAATTTTCCCTCCCAAATCCCAAATTTCCCCTCCCAAATCCCAAATTTCCCCTCCCAAATCCCATTTTATCTCTCCCATACCCCATTTTTTTAACCCCAATTCCCATTTTTTCTCCCAAATCCCTTTTTTTGGATCCCAATTCCCAAATTTTCCCTCCCAAATCCCAAAATTTCCCCAAATTTCCCCCAAATTTTCCCCAATTTCTCACTCACGTTTTGCTCTCCGGGGGCTCGTCCGGGCGCCTCCAGCCTGGCCCCGCCCCCAGCGCCGGCCCCGCCCCCAGCGCTGGCCCCGCCCCCGCCCCAAGCCCCGCCCCCAGCGCCGGCCCCGGCCCCGCCCTCGGGGCTTTGGCTCTGCCGGGAACGCGGGGGAAGGATTTGGGAACCGACGCCGACAGCTGGGACCTGGGGGAAGAGAAAAATGAAAAAAATCAGAATTTTTGTAAAAACATTAAAATGTTTTACAGTTAAATTTCTGTTAGAACTTTTAGAAAAAAAAAAGGGAATTTTTTTAGGAAAAAAATTAGGAGTTTTTAGGAAAAAATTGGGAGGTTTTAACGCAAAAATTGCAAATTTTTAGCCAAAAATTTGGGAATTTTTAACTAAAAATTTGGGAATTTTAACAAGAAACCCCAGGAATTGATACGAAAAAAATGAGGACTTATAGGAAAAAAATTGGGAATTTTAAGCAAAAAAATGGGAATTTTTAAGCAAAAAAAGAGGGAATTTTTAGGAAAATATCAGGAATTTTTAACCAAAAAGTTGGGAATTTTAACAAAAAAACTCCAGGAATTTATAAGAAAAAAAATGGTAATTTTTTTGTTTTTAATGGGAATTTTAAGAGAAAAATTGGGAATTCTGGCTCTGCCAGGGAAGGATTTGGGAACCGACGCTGACAGCTGGGACCTGGGGGGAGAGAAAAAAGAAAAAAAACCAGAATTTTTATAAAAAAATTAAAATATTTTACAATAAAATTTCTGTTAGAATTTTTAGAAAAAAAAAGGGAATTTTTTTAGGAAAAAAATTGGGAGTTTTTAGGAAAAAATTGGGAGTTTTTAACGCAAAAATTGTGAATTTTCAGCCAAAAATTTGGGAATTTTTAACTAAAAATTTGGGAATTTTAACAAGAAACCCCAGGAATTTATATCTAAAAAATGAGGATTTTTAGGAAAAAAAATTGGGAATTTTTAGAAAAAAATTGGGAAATTTTAAGCAAAAAAAAAGGGAATTTTTAGGAAAAAATTGGGAATTTTTAAGCAAAAAAAAGTGAATTTTAACCAAAAACATGGGAATTTTAACAAAAAAAGCCCGGTTATTTATAGGGAAAAAAAAAGAGGATTTTTGGGGAAAAAAAGGGATATTTTTAGGCCAAAAATTGGGAATTTTAGAAAAAATTGCGAATTTTTAAGCAAAAAAATGGGAATTTTTAGGAAAAAAATAGGAATTTTTAAGCAGAAAAATCGGAATTTTAACCAAAAATTTGGGAACATAAACAAAAAAAGCCCCAGGAATTTATAGGAAAAAAAATGAGGATTTTTAGGAAAAAAAATGGGAATTTTTAGAAAAAAACCTGGGCATTTTAAGAAAAAAAATGGGAATTTTTAAGCAAAAAAAAAGGGAATTTTTAGGAAAAAATCCGGAAGTTTTAACCAAAAATTTGGGAATTTTAACAAAAATCTCCAGGAATTTATAGGAAAAAAATGGGATTTTTTTTTTTTAATGGGAATTTTAAGAGAAAAATTGGGAATTTTGGCTCTGCCAGGGAAGGATTTGGGAACTGACTGGGACCTGGAGGGGGGCGGAAAGGAGAGAAATCAGAATTTTTGTAAAAACAATTAGAATGTTTTACAATTAAATGAGAGTTTTAGAAAAAAGTTGGGAGTTTTCACAAAAAAATTGGGAATTTTTAAGCAAAAAAATGGGAATTTTTAAGCAAAGAATTGCAAGTTTTTAACACAAAAATTGTGGATTTTTAGCCAAATATTTGGGAATTTTAACCAAAAAAACCTCAGGAATTTTAAGAAAAGTACTCAGAATTTTTAAGAAAGAAAATTAGGGATTTTTAAGAAATAAAATTGGGAATTTTTAGGAAAAAATCCGGAGTTTTTAACGCAAAAATTGCGGATTTTTAGCTCAAAATTTGGGAATTTTATTTTAAAAAAAGCCCCAGGAATTTATAGGAAAAAAAAAAGGATTTTTAGGAAAAAAATTGGGAATTTTTAAGCAAAAAAAATGGAAACTTTTAGGAAAAAAATGGGAGTATTTAGAAAAAAAATTAGGAATTTTTAAGCAAAAAATTGTAAATTTTTAAGCAAAAATTTGGGTATTTTAACAAAAAGACCCAAGAATTTTTAGAAAAAAAAGAGAATTGTTAGGGAAAAAAATTGGAAGTTTTTAGAAGAAAAAAATTGGGAGTTTTCACAAAAAAATTGGGGATTTTTAAACAAAAAAATGGGAATTTTTAGGAAAAAAAATGGGGATTTTTTAACCGAAAACTTGGGAATTTTAACAAAAAAAGCCCAGGAATTTCTAGGAAAAAAATGAGGATTTTTTGGAAAAAAAATTGGGAATTTTAGGAAAAAATGGGGAAATTTTAAGCATTAAAATGGGAATTTTTAGGAAAAAAATGGGAATTTTTAACCAAAAATCTGGGAATTTTAACAAAAAACCCCAGGAATTTATAGGAAAAAAAATGAGGGTTTTTAGGAAAAACTAAAAAAAAAGGATTTTTTTTTTTTCTTTAAATGGGAATTTTAACAGAAAAATTCGGAATTTTGGCTCTGCTGGAAATTTGAGGCCTGGAAATGGAAAAATTAAAAAATTGGAAATTTTTATTAAAAAATTGGGAAATTAAAAATAAAAATTTGGGAATTTTTAAGAAGAAAAATGGGAAAATTTAGTAAAAAAATTGGGATTTTTAAATAAAAAATTCTGAATTTTTCAATAAAAAATTTGGAACTTTAAACAATAAATTCCAGGAATTTTTAGGAAAAAAATTCAGAATTTTTAGAAAAAAAAATGGAAATTTTTAGAAAAAGAATTGGAAGTTTTTAGAAAAAAATTGGGAGTTTTAAACAAAAATTTGGGAAATCTTAACAAAAGATTTGGGAACTTTAATAAAAAAAAAAAACTCAGGAATTTTTTTTAAATATTGAGGATTTTTAGAAAGAAAGAAGAGAAATTTTAGGAAAAAAATCAGAATTTTTACCAAGAATATTGGGAAAAAAAAATTAACCAAAAAAAGAGAATTTTTAACTGAAAAATTATGAATTTTAACAAAAGCAAAAAACCAGAAATTTAAAGAAGAAACTGGGAATTTTATTAAAAACCAGGAATTTTAACCCAAAAATTCGGGAATTTTAAAGAAAAAAGAAGGGACTTTTAAGGGGAAAAAAGGGAATTTTAGAAAAATGAGAATTTTAACAAAAAACGGGAATTTTTAGGGGAAAAAAGGGGTTTTTAACAGAAAAATTGGGAATTTTTCAAGCAAAATTTTGGGAATTTTAACCAAAAATTGCTGAAATTTTTAGGAAAAATTAAATTTTTTTTTTTTAATTGGGAATTTTTAGGAAAATAAAATTGAGAATTTTAACCAAAAATAGGAGAATTTGAACAGAAAAGAATTGGGAATTTTAATCAGAAAATGGAATTTTAATGAGAGAAATTGGGAATTTTAACGAAAAAATGGAAAATTTAACAATAAAAAATTGGGAATTTTAACAAGAAAAAAGGAATTTTTTAAAAAAGAGAATTTTAGGAACAAAAAACGGGAATTTTAACCAAGAAATGGGAATTTTAACCAAAAATTGGAATTTTAACCAAAAATTGGAATTTTAACACCAAAAAAAGAGAAATTTTAACCAAAAATGGAAATTTTAACCAAAAAAGGGAATTTTTACCAAAAATGGAAATTTTAACCAAAAAAGAGAATTTTTTAACCAAAAATGAGAATTTTAACCCAAAAAGAGAATTTTAACCAAAAATAGGAATTTTAACAAAAAATGGGAATTTTAACCAAAAATTGGAATTTTAACACCAGAAAAAGAGAAATTTGAAGCGAAAATTGGAATTTTAATCAGAAAAAGGAATTTTATCCAAAAAGGGAATTTTGAACTAAACATGGAAATTTTAACCAAAAAATAGAATTTTTAACCAAAAACTGGAATTTTAACCAAAAATGGGACTTTTAATCAAAAAGGAATTTTAACCAAATATGAAAATTTTCACCAAAAATTGGAATTTGAACCAAAAATTGGAATTTTAATCAAAAAAGGAAATTTTAACACCAAAAAAAGGGAATTTTAACCAAAAATGGAATTTTAACCAAAAATAGGAATTTTAACCGAAAAAGGAAATTTTAACACCAAAAAACGCGAATTTTAACCAAAATTGGGTTTTTTTCCCTCAAACCCACCTGGGCGCGGGCAGGGCGTCAATCCCACAATTCCTTGCGTCAATCCCAGAATTCCTCGCTTCCTTCCCACAATTCCTTGCATCCTTCCCAGAATCCTTTGCGTCCACCCCACAATTCCTTGCGTCAATCCCAGAATCCTTTGCGTCCTTCCCAGAATCCTTTGCGTCCTTGCCGCCATTCCAGGCCTCGGCCTCGCTGGAGGCGGAGCTGGAGAGGGGGGAGGGGCTGCAGGAGGGCGTGGCCTGCGGGAACAGAGGGGATTGTGGGAAATTGGGGATTTGGGATTCTGGGAATTCTGGGAATTTGGGAATTCAGGAATTTGGGGATTTGGGGATTTGGGAATTTGGGAATTTGGGGATTTGGGAATTTGAGATTTTGGGGATTTGGGAATTTGAGGATTTGGGATTCTGAGAATTTGGGATTTGGGGATTTGGGATTCTGGGAATTCTGGGAATTTGGGGATTCTGGGAATTCTGGGAATTGGGGAATTTGGGGATTCTGGAACTCTGGGAATTTGGGGATTTGGGAATTTGGGATTCTGGGAATTGGGGAATTTGGGGATTTGGGGATTTGAGAATTCGGGAATTTGGGGATTTGGGGATTTGGGATTCTGGGAATTTGGGGATTTGGGAATTTGGGATTCTGGGAATTGGGGAATTCAGGAATTTGGGGATTTGGGAATTTGGAAATTCAGGAGTTTGGGAATTTGGGAATTTAAGAATTCGGGGATTTGGAGATTTGTGATTCTGGGAATTTGGGGATTTGGGGATTTTGATTCTGGGAATTTGGGATTCTGGGAATTTGGGAATTTGGGGATTTGGGGATTTGTGATTCTGGGAATTTGGGATTCTGGGAATTTGGGGATTTGGGAATTTTGGGATTTGGGATTCTGGGAATTTGGGGATTTGGGGATTTGTGATTCTGGGAATTTGGGAATCTGGGAATTTGGGGGATTTGGGATTCTGGGAACTTGGGAATTTGAGATTTTGGGCATTTGGGGATCTGGGAATTTGGGGATTCTGGGAATTTGGGAATTCGGAAAAGGCCAAATTCCAAAAAAATCCCTAAAAAATTCCCCAAGAATCCTGGAATTCCCAAAAATTCCCGCAAAAATCACCCCAAAAATGCTGGAATTGAAAAAAAAAAAGCTGGAATTCCCAAAAATCCCCCAAAATTCCTGGAATTCCCACCCCCCAAAAAAAAATCCTGGAATTAAAAAAAAAAAAAAATGTATCCTGGAATTCCCCCCCAAAAAAATCCTGGAATTCCCAAAGATATCCCTAAAAATTCCCCAAAAATTCCCCCAAATATTCTGGAATTGCCAAAAATTCCCCAAGAAATCCCAGAATTCCCAAAAAATCGGGAAATTTGCCAAAAAATCCCAAAAATTTCACCCAAAAAATCCTGGAATTGCAAAAAAAAAAAAAAAAAACAACAAAACAAAATCCCAGAATTGCCAAAAATTCCCCCAAAAATCCCCCAAAAATTCCTCCAAAAAATACTGAAATTGGAAAAACAAACAAACAAACAAAAAAGCAACCCTGGAATTACCAAAAAAATTTTCAGAAATTTTCCCAAAAATCATGGAATTCCCAAAGAAAAATCCTGAATTCCCAAAAATCCCCAGAATTCCAAAAATTCCCAAAAATTCCCCAAAATATCCTGGAATTCCCCAAAATTTCCACAAAGAATCCAGGAATTCCCAAAAATCCCCCAGAATTCCCCCAAAAATCCTGGAATTGTCAAAAAAAAATCCTGAATTCTAAAAAATCCCCCAAAAATCCTGCAGAATTCCCCAAAATTCCCCTCAAAATCCTGGAATTTCCCCAAAAATTACTGGAATTCCCAAAAATAATGGAATTCCCAAAAAAATCTGGAATTTCCCAGAAAAATCCCCAAAATCTCCCCAAAATTCTCTCAAAATCCCCCAAAATTCCCAAAATCCCCTGAATTCCCAAAAATTGAAATTTTGAGAATTCTGGGAATTTTGGGAATTCCAGAAAATCCCAAATTCCAAAGAAATCCCCAAAATTCCCCTAAAAATCCCCCAAAAACCTGGGAATTCCCCCAAAAATCCTGGAATTCCCAAAAATCCTAAAAATTCCCCCAAAAATCCTGGAATTCCAAGAAAAACCCTCAAAATTTTCCAGAATCCCCCCAAACCCCCCTGAATTCCCAAAAATCAGGAATTTTGGGAACTTTGGGAATTTTGGGAATTCTGAAGAGTTTTTAGAGGATTTTTGGGGGAATTCTGGAGGATTTTTTGGGGAATTCCAAGGAGTTTTGGGGAGTTTTTGAAATTCCAGAGTTTTGGAGGATTTTCTGGAGAGTTTTTCTTGGGAATTTTTTGGGAATTCTGGGGATTTTGGGGAATTTCTTAGGACTTTTTCAAACAATTCCAGGAATTTTTGGGGACTTTTTGGGAATTGCGAGGGATTTTTTGGGGGAATGCCAGGATTTTTGGGGAATTCTGGGATTTTTGGGAGGATTTTTTGGAAATTCCAGAGATTTTTTGGGAATTTTTTAGGAATGGCAGGGATTTTGGGAGGGGGTTTTGGTGGGAATTCCAGGATTTTCTCAGGACTTTTTGGGAATTCCAGGAATTTGGGGGATTTTTTGGGGAATTTTTGGGGGAATTCTGAGGGATTTTTTTGGGAATTCCAGGGAATTTTGGGGGTGAAATTCTGGGGCATTTTTGGGAATTCCAGGAGGGTCTTTTGAAAATTCCAGGATTTTTTGGGGGAGATTTTTTTGGAATTGTGGGGGATTTTTTTGAAAATTCCAGGATTTTTTTTGGGAATTGCAGCATTTTTTGGGGAATTTTTGGGTTTTCGGGGAGATTTTTTTGGAATTCTGGGAGTTTTGGGGGATTCTTTGGAGAAATTTTTTGTGGGTTTTTTTGGGATATCCAGGGATTTTTAGGAATTCCAGGATTTTTGAGAATTCCAGGATTTTTTGGTCATTTCTTTGGCAATTCCAGGAATTTTTGGGAATTCCAGGGGTTTTGAAGAATTTTCTGGGAGGATTTTTAACAGGAATTTTTTGAGAATTCCAGGATTTTTTGAGGGAATTCTGGGGGATTCTTTTGGGAATTCTGGAGGATTTTTTTGGGTACTCTAGGATTTTCTGGAGTGATTTTTTGGGAATTTTTTTGGGAATTCCAGGGGATTTTTTGAGGGGAATTCTGGGGCATTTTTTTGAGAATTCCAGGAGGGTTTTATGAAAATCCCAGGATTTTTTGGGGAATTTTTGGGTTTTTGGGGGGGGATTTTTTGGGGAATTTTTTGTGGATTTTTTGGGAATTCCAGGATTTCTTTGGGATTTTTTGGGAATTCCAAGGATCTTTGGGAATTGCAGGTTTTTTTGGGAATTCCAGGATTTTGGGAATTCTGGGATTTTTTGGGAATTGCAGGATTTTCTGGGAATTCCCGGGGATTTCTGGGAATTCTGGGATTTTTGGGGAATTGCAGGATTTTCTGGGGAATTTTTGGGTTTTTGGGGAGGATTTTTTCTGGAATTGCAGGAATGTGGGGGAATTTTTCTAGAGGGATTTTTTGGGAATTTTTTTGGGAACTCCAGGATTTTTTAAAGGGATCTTTTGGGAATTTTTTTTGGAATTCGAGGGGATTTTTTGAGGGAATTCCAGGATTTTTTTGGGAATTTTGTGTTTTTGGGGGGGATCTTTTGGGGAATTTTTTGTGGATTTTTTTTGGAATTCCAGTGGATTTTTGGGAATTCCAGGGGATTTTTTTGGTAATTTCTCTGGGATTTTTTTGGGAATTCCATGGGATCTTTGGGAATTGCAGGATTTTTTGGGAATTCCAGGGGATTTTTGGGAATTCTGGAATTTTTTGGGAATTGCAGGATTTTCTGGGGAATTTTTGGGGTTTTGAGGGGGATTTTTTTTGGATTTGCAGGAATTTGGGGGAATTTTTCTAGAGGGATTTTTTGAGAATTTTTTTGGGAATTCCAGGATTTTTTAAGGGAATTCTAGGGGATTTTTTTTGGGAATTCCAGGGGATTTTTGGGAATTCCATGTGATTTTTGGGAATTGCAGGGGATTTTTGGGAATTTGGGGTGTGGCTCTCACCTTGCTCAGGTGGGTGGGGGAATCCTTCGGGCGCTTCCCGGGAATCCTGAGTGGGGCCGGGACGTGCCAGAGCGGCTCTGGGACGGGAATTGGGAATTTGGGAATTTGGGAATTTTGGGAATTTGGGATTTGGGAATGGGATTTGAGAATGGGGATTTGGGATTTGGGGGTTTGGGGATTTGGGAATTTGGGATTTGGGGTTTGGGAATTTGGGATTTGGGGGTTTGGGGGTTTGAAGAATTTGGGAATTGGGGCTTTCGGGATCGAGGATTTGGGATTTGGGGATTTGGGAATTTGGAAATTGGGATTTGAGATTGATATTGGGATTTGGGAATCTGGAGTTTGGGAATTTGGGATTGGGAATTTGGGGATTTGGGATTTGGAGGGTTGGGGTTTGGGAATTGGGGATTTTGGATTGGGAATTTGGGAATGGGATTTGAGAATGGGGATTTGGGGATTTGGGATTGGGAATTTGGTATTTGGGAATTTGGAGATTTGGGGATTTGGGATTGGGATTGGAATTTGGGATTGGGGAATTGGGGATTTGAGAATGGGGATTTGGGATTGGAGATTTGGGATTTGGGAATGGAGCAGGGAATGGGGAATTTGGGATTTTGGGATTTAGGATTTGGGGTTTGGGAATTTGGGGGTTTGGGGGTTGGTAATTTGGGAATTAAGGATTTGGGAATTGGGATTTAGGAATTTGTGATTTGGGAATTGGGATTTGGGGATTTGGGATTGGAAATTTGGAACTGGGATCTAGAATTGGGATTTGGGAATGGAGCAGGGAAAGGGGAATTTGGGAATTTGGGATTTGAGGATTTGGGATTCGAGAATTGGGGATTTGGGAAATGGGAGTTTGGGGATTTGGGAATTTGGGATTGGGATTTGGGGGTTTGAGATTTGGGAATTAGTGATTGGGGAATTTGAGAATTTGAGAATGGGGGATGGGAATTGGGGATTGGGATTTGGGATTTAGGAATGGGGTCAGGGAATTGGGACTGGGGTTTGGGATTTGAGATTGGGATTTTGCTATTGGGAATTGGGATTTGGATTTGGGAATGGAGCAACAAATTTTGGATCTAGGAGTTTGAGATTTAGGATTTAGGATTTAGGATTTAGGATTTAGGATTTAGGATTTGGGATTGGGGTTGGAGTTTGGGTTTGGGATCGGAATTCGGGATTTGGGGTCAGGGATTGGGACTGGAATTGGGAATGTGGGGATGGGAATCCCATTCCCAAATTTCCCACCCACCCCAAATTTCCCACCAATCCCAAATTTTCCATCATTCCCAAATTTCCACCAATCCCAAATTTCCACCATTCCCAAATTTCCCACCATTCCCAAATTTTCCATCATTCCCAAATTTCCTCCCCATTCCCAAACTTCCTCCCCAGTCCCAAATTTGCCACCAATCCCAAATTTCCACCATTCCCAAATTTCCAGAATTCCCAAATTTCCCACCCACCCCAAATTTCCCATCATTCCCAAATTTTCCATCATTCCCAAATTTCCTCCCCATTCCCAAATTTCCCACCATTCCCGAATTTCCCATCATTCCCAAATTTCCCATCATTCCCAAATTTCCACCAATCCCAAATTTCCCACCATTCCCAAATTTCCCATCATTCCCGAATTTCCATAATTCCCAAATTTCCCATCATTCCCAAATTTCCACCAGACCCAAATTTCCCTCCCCATTCCCAAATTTCCCATCATTCCCAAATTTCCACCAGTCCCAAATTTTCCATCATTCCCAAATTTCCCACCATTCCCAAATTTCCCACCATTCCCAAATTTCCACCAATCCCAAATTTCCCACCATTCCCAAATTCCCAAATTTCCATAATTCCCAGATTTCCATACCTGGTTTGCTCCTCTCGGGCGCCGCCTCTCGTGGCCCTCGGAATTTCCAGAATTCTCAAAATTTCCAGAATTTCCAAAATTTCCAGAATTCCCAGAATTCGCCTCTCTGTGACCTGGGGGAAATAATGGGAATTCTGGGAAAATCCAATCCTCCAATTGCCCCCAAATTTTTCTCCCAAATTTCCCAATTTCTCCCCATTTTTTCTCAAATTTCCACAATTTCCCCCCAATTTTCCCAATTTCCCCAATTTCCCCCCACTTCTCTCTCCCAAATTTTCCCACAAATTTTCCCATTTTGCCCCCAAATTTCCCCCAATTTCCCCCAACTTCCCCCATTCCCCCCGAATTTCCTCCCTTTTTCCTAATTTCCCCCATTTTTTCCCATTTTTCCCCCAATGTTTCCCAATTCCCCCAATTTTTCCCCCAAATTTTTCCTATTTTCTCCCAAATATTTTCTCCCAAATTTTCCCATTTTCCCTCCATTTTTCCCAAATTTCCAAATTTACCCAAATTTCCCGAATTTCCCATTTTCCTCCAATTCTTTTCCCAAATTTTCCCAATTTCTCCCCCAATTTTATCTCAATTTTTTCCACATTTTTCCCAATTTCTTTCCCCAAATTTCCCCCCAATTTCCCTCCATTTTTCCCCCCACTTCTCCCCCAAATTTTCCCCCAGATTTTCAAATTTTCCCCCAATTTTTCCCAGTTTCTTCCGAATTTCCCCCATTTTCCCCCCAAATTTTCCTCCCATTTTACCCAATTTCCCCAATTTTTCCCATTTTTCCCCCAAATATTTTCCCAAATTTTCCCAATTTCTGCCCCAATTTTATCTCAATTTTTTCCACATTTTTCCCAATTTTCCCACCAATTCCTCCTCCAATTTCCCACCATTTTCCCAAATATTTTCCCAATTTTTCCCAATTCCCCCATTTTCCCCTCAAATTTCCCCAAGTTTCCTCCAAATTTTCCCAATTTTATCTCAAATTTTCAACATTTTTCCCAATTTCTTCCCCAAATTTCCCCCAATTTCCCCTGATTTTTCCCATTTCCCCCCAATTTTTCCCCAAATTTCTACCCATTTTTCCCCAAATTTTCCCCCATTTTCCCAAATTTATCCTAAATTTTTCCCCAATCTTCCCCCAATTTTTCCCCATTTTTCCCAATCTCCCTATTTTTCCCAATTTCCCCCACTTCTCCCCCAAATTTTCCCATTTTGCCCCCAAACTTCCCTCAACTTCCCCATTCCCCGAATTTCCCTCCCATTTTACCCAAATTTCCCCCCCCAAATTTTCCCATTTTCCCCAAATACTTTCCCAAATTTTCCCAATTTCTCCCTCAATTTTATCTCAATTTTTCCTCATTTTTCCCAATTTCTCCCCCAAATTTCCCCCAATTTTCCCGAATTTTCCCTTGAATTTCCCCATTTTTCCCCCAAATTTCCCCAATTTCCCCAATTTCCCCATTTCCAATTTTTCCCCAAATTTTCCCATTTTTATCTCAAATTTTTCCACATTTTTCCCAATTTCTTCCCCCAAATTTCTCCCAAATTTCCACCCATTTCTCCCCCAAATTTCCCCCATTTTCCCTCCCATTTTCCCCAATTTATCCCAAATTTTTCCCCAATCTTCCCCTAATTTTTCCCCATTTTTCCCAATCTCCCTAATTTTTCTCCAATTTCCCCCCCCACTTCTCCCCCCAAATTTTCCTCCAAATTTTCCCCATTTTCCCCCAAATATTTTCCCAAATTTCCCCAACTTCCCCATTCCCCCGAATTTCCCTCCCATTTTACCCAATTTCCTCCCAATTTTTCCCATTTTCCGCCCAAATACTTTCCCAAATTTTCCCAATTTCTCCCTCAATTTTATCTCAATTTTCCCACACTTTTCCCCCATTTTTCCCCCAAATTTCCCCCAAATTTTCCCCCAAATTTTCCCCCATTTTCCCCTCAAATTTTCCATTTTCCCCCCAAATTTCCCCCATTTTCCCAATTTCCCTCATTTCCTAATTTTCTTCCCTCAAATTTTCCCAATTTTATCTCAAAATTTTCCACATTTTTCCCAATTTCTTCCCCCCAAATTCCCCCAATTTCCCCCCGAATTTTTTTCCCATTTTCCCAATTTTACCTCAATTTTTCCACACTTTTCCGATTTCTTCCCCCAAATTTTCCCAATTTTATCTCAAATTTTCCCACATTTTTCCCAATTTCTCCCCCAATTTCTTCCCCTATTTCTCCCCCACTTCCCCCCAAATTTCCCCAATTGTCCCCAATTTCCCATTTTCCCCAATTTTTCCCCCAAATTCTCCCAATTTTACTCAATTTTCCCCCCGAATTTTTTCCCATTTTCCCTGAATTTTTCCCAAATTTCCACCCGCTTTCTCCCCCAAATTTTCCCCTCATTTTCCTCCCATTTTCTCCAATTTATCCCAAATTTTTCCCAGTCTTCCCCATTTTTCCCAATCTCCCTAATTTTTCTCCACTTCCCCCACTTTCTCCCCTTAAATTTTCCCCCAAATTTTCTCCCGCAATTTTCCCATTTTGCTCCCTAAATTTCCCCAACTTGCCCATTCCTTGATTTTTCCTTCCATTTTACCCAATTTCCCCCCAAATTTTCCCATTTTTCCCCGAAATATTTTCCCAAATTTTCCCAATTTCTCCCTTCAAATTTCTCCCAATTTTCCCTGAATTTTCCCCCGAATTTCCCCATTTTTCCCCCAAATTTCTCACTTCTCTATTTCCTAATTTTTCCCTAAATTTATCTCAAAATTTTCCACATTTTTCCGATTTCTCCCCAAATTCTCCCCAATTCTCCCTGAATTTTTTCCCAAATTTCCCCCTGCTCCACCTCGGGGCCGCCTCGGCCGCTGCCCCGGCGCCGAGAAGCTGCCGGAGCTTTGCTCGAACGCGAAGCGCCGGCACCGGAACGTGGCGACTCCGGAAACTGAGCGGGCTGGCAGGGGAGAGAGACACGGAAAGTGGGAAAAACTGGGGAAAACTGGGGAAAACTGGGGAAACTGGGGGAAAACTGGGGAGAGTGGGGGAAAAATTGGGGAAGTTGGGGAAAATTGGGGAAAACTGGGGAAAAATTGGGGGAAAATGGGGAAAACTGGGGAAAACTGGGGAAAACTGGGGGGAAAATGAGGGAAAACTGGGGAAAACTGGGGGAAAATGGGGAAAACTGGGGAAAATTGGGGAAAAATTGGGGAAAAATTGGGGAAAATTTGGGGAAAATGGGGGAAATTGGGGAAAATTGGGGAAAATTGGGGGAAAACTGGGGAAAAAATGGAAAATGGGAATTGGGAAAAATGGGGAAAAAACTGGGGAGAGTGGGGAGAGATTGGGGGAGAGTGGGGAAAATTGGGGAAATTGGGGGAAAATTGGGAAATTGGGAAAGTGGGAATTGGGAAAAATTGGGGAAATGGGGGAAAAATGGGAGAGTTGGAAAAATGGAAAAAATTGGGGAAAATGGAAATTGGGGAAAATGGTGGGAAATTGGGAAAATTGGAGGAAAAACTGGGGGAAACTGGGGGAGAGTGGGGAAAAATTGGGGAAAAAATTGGGAAAATTGAGGAAAATTGGGGAAAAATTGGGGGGAAAATTGGAGAAAAAATGGGGAAATTGGGAAAGTGGAATTGGGAAAAATGGGGAAAAACTGGGGGAGAGTGGGGAGAGATTGGGGGAGAGTGGGGAAAATTGGGGGAAAATTGGGGGAAATTGGAGGAAAATTGGAAAATTTGGGGGAAAATTGGGGGAAATGGGGAAAAATGGGAGAGTTGGAAAATGGAAAAATTGGGGAAAATGAAAATTGGGGAAAATGGGGAAAAATTGGGGAAAATTGGGGGAAAAATTGGAAAATTTGGGGGAAATGGGGAAAAATGGGAGAGATTGGAAAATGGAAAATTGGGAAAATGGAAATTGGGGAAAATTGGGGGGAAATTGGGAAAAATTGAGTGGAAAATTGGGGAAAAATTGGAAAATTTGGGGAAAATTGGAGAAAAAGTGGGGAAAACTGGGGGAAACTGGGGAAAACTGGGGAGAGTGGGGAAAAAATTGGGGGAAAAATTGGGGGGAAAATGGAGAAAAATGGGAAATTGGGAAAATGGGAATTGGGAAAAATGGGGAAAAAACTGGGGGGAGAGTGGGAGAGATTGGGGAGAGTGGGGGAAAATTGGGAAAATTGGAAAATTTGGGGGAAAATTGGGGAAAAATTGGGGAAAAATTGGGGGAAATGGGGGAAAAATGGGAGAGTTGGAAAAATGGAAAAATTGGGGGAAATGGAAAATTGGGGGAAAATTGGGGGAAATTGAAAAATTTGGGGGAAAATTGGGGTAAAAATTGGAAAATTTGGGGGAAAATTGGAGAAAAAATGGGAAATTGGGAAAATGGGGAAAAAATGGGGAAAAACTGGGGGAGAGTGGGGAGAGATTGGGGAAATTGGAGGAAAATTGGGGAAAAATGGAAAAATTGGGGGAAATGGGGAAAATGGGAGAGGTGGAAAAATGGAAAAATTGGGCAAAATGGAAATTGGGGGAAAATTGGAGAAAATTGGGGGAAATTGGGAAAATTTGGGGAAATTGCAAAAAATTTGGGGAAAAGTGGGGAAAAATCGGGGAGAAATGGGGAAAAGGAGAAAATTGGGAAAAATGGGAGAGTTGGAAAATGGGAAATTTGGGAAAAATGGGAAATTGGGAGAAAGGGCAAAATTTGGAATATAGGGTATTTGGGAAAAATGGGAAAATTGGGAAAAATAGGGAAAATGGGGAATATTAGGGTAAAAATTGGGGAAATTGGGGGAAATGAGAAAATTGGGAAAAATAGGAAAATTGGGAAAATTTGAGAGTTTGAAAAATGGGAGAATTGGAAAATGGAGAAACTGGAAAAATGGGAAATTCGGGAATAAATGGGAGGGAAATTCTGGGGAAAGTGAAGAAAAAACTTGGGAAAAATTGAGGAAAATTGGGAAAATGGGAAATTTGGGAAAATGGGGAAAAATTGGGAAATTGGGAAAAAATTGGGGAAATGGGAAAGTGGGAATAATGGGAAATTTGGGGGAAATGGGAAAATTGGGGAAAATTGGGAGAAATTGGGGGAAAATTTGGGAAATGGGGAAAATGGGAGAGTTGGAAAAATGGGAAAATTGGAAATTGGGGAAAATGGAAAATTTGGGAAAATGGGGAAATTGAAAAATTTGGGGGGAAAATTGGGGGAAATTTGGGAAATGAGAAAATTGGAATATAGGAATCTAGGAAAAATGGGAAATTTGGAAAATGAGGGAAATGGGAAAATGGAAATTTGGGGGAAAATTGGGAAATTAGGAAAAATTGGGGAAAGTGGGAAAAGCGAGGAAATTGGGGAAAATAGGGAAAATTTGGGGAAAATTGGGGGAAAAAAGGAAAATTTGGGGGAAAATTGGGGAAATGGGGAAAAATGGGAGAGTTGGAAAATGGAAGAATTGGGGAAAATGGGAAAATTGGAAAAATGGGAATTTGGGAAATGGGAAATTGGGAAAGTGGAATTAGGAAAATGGGGAAAAACTGGGGGGAAAGTGGGGGGAAATTGGGGAAAAATGGGAAACAATTGGAAAATTTGGGGGAAAATTGGGGAAATGGGAGAGTTGGAAAATGGGGAAAATGGGAATTTAGGAAAATGGGGAATTTGGGAAAATTAGGAAAAATGGGAAATTTGGGGGAAATGGGGAAAGTGGGAATAATGGGAAATTTGGGGAAATGGGAAAATTGGGAAAAATTTTGGGAAAATTGGGAAAAATTAGGAAAAATTGAGGGAAAATAGGGAAATGGGGAAATGGAGAGTTGGAAAAATGGAAGAACTGGGCAAAATGGGGAATTTGGGGAAAATGGGAAAATGGGAAATTTTGGGGAAATGGAAGGAAATTTGGGGAAATGGGAAAATTTGGGAAAATAGGGAATTTGGGAAAAAAGGAAAATTGGGGAAAATTGGGGGGAAAATTGGGGGAAATGTGAAAATTGGGGAAAATGGGAAAATTGGGAAAAATGGGAAATTGGGGGGAATATGGGGGAAATGGAGGGAAATTTGGGAAAATTGGGAAAAATGGGGATGAAATTTGGGAAAAATGAGAAATTTGGGAAAAATGGGGAAATTGGAAAATGAGAAATTTGGGAATAAATGGGAGGGAAATTCCGAGGGAAAGTGAAGAAAAAATTGGGAAAAATTGGGAAAAAGGAAATGAGGGAAAATGGGAATTTTCAAGGGAATTTCAGGAATTTTGAGGGAACTTTTGGGGAATTTTGAAGATATTTCAAGAATTTTGGGGGATTTTTTTGGGGGTGGAAATTCAGGAATTTTAGGGGAATTTTTGGGTGGAATTTTGGGAATTTGGGGTGAAAAACCAGGAATTTTGGGGGGACTTCTTGGGGAAATTCAGGAATTTGGAGGGTTAATTTTTTGGAATTTCAGGAATTTTGGAGAGATTTTTGGGGAATTTTGGGGATTTTGAAGGAATTTCAGGAATTTTTGGGCAATTTTGGGGTGGAAATTCAGAAATTTTAGGGAGATTTTGGGGGATTTTTGGCGAGATATTTGAGGAATTTTTGTGGGAATTTCAGAAATTTTGGGAGCACTTTTGGGGGATTTCTGGAGGAATTCAAGGAATTTTGGGTGGAAAGTTGGATATTTTGGGAAATTCCAGGAATTTTGGGGGAACTTTGCGGGAAATTCTGGGTGGAAATTAAGGAATTTTGGGGGGAATTATAGGGGTAATATTTGGGGAATTTTAGAAAATTTTGGGAGATTTTGGGGGAATTTTTGAGGGAAATTCAGGAATTTTGGGGGAATTTTGGTTGGAAACTCAAGAATTTTGGGGGTAATTTTTGGTGAATTTCCCGAATTTTGGGGGAAATTCAGGAATTTTAGAGGAGATTTTGGGGAATTTTCTTTGGCAATTTTGGGTGGAAATTCAGGAATTTTGGAGGAATACTAGGGGAGATTTTTAGGAAATTTCAGAATTTTGGGAAATTTTGGGGGGTAATTTTTTGGGGAATTTTCAGGAATTTTGGGAAATTTTGGGGGTAATTTTTGGGGAATTTTAGGAATTTTGGGCAGATTTTGTCAGAAATTTGGGGGTGAATCCCAGGAATTTTGGGGAGATTTTTGGGGTAATATTTGGGGAATTTCAGGAATTTTGGGGATTTTTTGGGTGGAAACTCAGGAATTTTGAGTGGATTTGGGGGAATTTCTTTGAGAATTTTGGGAAGAATTTCAGGAATTTTGGGTAGGAATTTTGGGGAAATTCAGGAATTTTGGGGAGATTTTGGTGGGATATTTACGTGAATTTCAGGAATTTTAGGAAATTTTGGGAGTATTTTGGGGGAATTTCAGGAATTTAGGGGGGATTTTTTTGGAATTTGGGGATGAATCCCAGGAATTTTGGGTGTAATTTTTGGGTGCAATTTTGGGTGTAATTTTGGCTGTAATTTTGGCTGCAATTATTGGTGTAATTCCAGGTGTAACTGGCTGTAATTTCGGGTGCAATTTTGGCTGTAATTATGGGGTGCAATTTCACGTGTAATTTTGGCTGTAATTCCAGCTGCAATTTTGAGTGTAATTTGGCTGTAATTTTGTGTGTAATTGGGTGTAATTTTGGGTGTAATTTGCTGTAATTTTGGGTGCAATTTTGGGTGTAATTTTGGCTGAAATCCCGACTGTAATTTTAAGTGTAATTTTGGCTGTAATTTTGGGTGCAATTTTGGGTGTAATTTCGGGTGTAATTTGGGCTGTAATTTTGAGTGTAATTTTGGCTGTAATTTTGTGTGTAATTTGGCGTAATTTTGGGTGCAATTTTGGGTGTAATTTGGTGTAATTGGGTGTAATTTTGGGTGCAATTTTGGGTGTAATTTGGGTGTAATTTTGGGTGCAATTTTGGGTGTAATTTGGATGTAATTTTGGGTGCAATTTTTGGGTGTAATTTGGGTGTAATTTTGGGTGCAATTTTTGGGTGCAATTCCGGGTGTAATTTCGGGTGCAACTGGGTGTAATTTAGGCTGTAATTTTGGGTGTAATTTCAGATGTAATTGGGTGTCATTTCAGGTGTAATTTTGGGTACAATTTTGGCTGTAATTTCGGGTGTAATTAGGTGTAATTTCAGGTGCAATTTTGGGTGTAATTTGCTGTAATTTTGGGTGCAATTTTGAGTGTAATTTTGGGTGCAATTCCGAGTGTAATTTCGGTGCAATTTTGGGTATAATTTCGGCTGTAATTTCGTGTGCAATTTTGTGTGTATTTGGCTGTAATTTCGGTGCAATTCGGGTGCAATTTTGGGTGTAATTTTGGGTGCAATTTTGGGTGCAATTTTTGGGTGCAATTTCGGGTGTAATTTTGGGTGTAACTTCAGGCGCAATTTTGGGTGCAATTTTGGGTTTAATTTCGGGTGTAATTTTGGGTGCAATTTTTGGCTGTAATTTCAGATGTAATTGGGTGTAATTTCAGGTGTAATTTTGGGTGTAATTTTAGCTGTAATTTTGGGTGTAATTTCGGGTGTAATTTAGGTGATCTCTCCCTCCTCTCTCTCACCGTTTCCCCCAGCGGGTCCCGGGCGCTGTAATTTTGGGTGCAATTTGGTGTAATTTAGGGTGTAATTTGGGGTCTAATTTTGTGTGTAATTTTGGGTGTAATTTCGAGTGTAATTTTGGCTGTAACTGGCTGTAATTTCGGCTGTAATTTCGGCTATAATTTTGGGTGTAATTTTGGCTGTAACTGGCTGTAATTTTGGGTGCAATTTCGGCTGTAATTTCGGCTGTAATTTTGGGTGTCATTTCGGGGTGTAATTCGTGTGTAATTTCAGTGATCTCTCCCCCTCTGTCTCTCTCTCACCGTTTCGGCGGGTCCCGGGCGCTGGAATTTTGGGTGTAATTTTGGCTGTAATTTCGGCTATAATTTTGGGTGCAATATCGGCTGTAATTTTGGGTGTAATTTTGGGTGTAATTTTGGGTGTAATTTTGGCTGTAACCGGCTGTAATTTCGGGTGTAATTTTGGGTGTAATTTCGGTGATCTCTCCCCCCCTCTGTCTCTCTCTCACCCTTTTCCGGTGGGTCCCGGCGCTGGAATTTCGGCTGTAATTTCAGTGTAATTTTTGGGTGTAATTTTTGGGTGTAATTTGGTGTAATTTTGGCTGTAATTTCGGGTGTAATTTCAGTGATCTCCCCCTCTGTCTCTCTCTCACCGCTTTCCCGGCGGGTCCCGGTGCTGTAATTTCGGGAGTAATTTCGGGTGTAATTTTGACTATAACTGGCTGTAATTTTGGGTGTAATTTTGGGTGTAATTTCGTGTGTAATTTCAGTGATCTCTTCCCCCTCTGTCTCTCTCTCACCGTTTCCCGGCGGGTCCCGGCGCCGCCTCCCTCTGCCCGGCGCTGCCGTTGCCGCCATTGGCCCCCAGGGGGCGCCGGGCGCCAGCGCGGGGCCAGCCCAGCCCGGAGCGGAACGGGGCCCGGAGCGGAGCCGGGGCGCTGGCCGGGAACGGATCCAGCTCCGCCGGAACCGCGGCCAGGCTTTCCGAGCAGCTCCCTGCGGGAACGGACCCGTCACACTGGGACAGGGACAGGGGACACTGGGGACACACAGGGGACACTGGGGACACTGGGGGACACTGGGGACACTGGGGACACCCAGGGACAGGGGACACTGCTGGAGACAGGGAGGGCACCCAGGGACAGGGGACAAGTGGCACTGGTGGCAGCCGCAGTGCCCAGATGTGACCAATGGCACTCAGGACACCCAGAAGCCACCAATGGCACCAATGCCACCAATGGCACCAATGGCTCCAATGGCACCAGTGGCACCAAATGGCACCAATGGCACTTGTGACACTCAAATGCCACCAATGGCACCAATGGCACCAATGGCACCAGTGGCACCAAAATGGCACCAATGGCACTTGGGACACTCAAATGCCACCAATGTCACCAATGCCACCAATGCCACCAATGGCACCAATGCCACCAATGCCACCAATGGCACCAATGCCACCGGTGGCACCAAAATGGCACCAATGGCACTTGTGACACTCAAATGCCACCAATGTCACCAATGCCACCAATGGCACCAAAATGGCATCAATGGCACTTGTGACACTCAGATGCCACCAATGGCACCAAGATGGCACCAATGGCACTGAACACACCAAGGTGACAACGTCACCCAAGACACAGAGATGGCACCAGTGGCACCCAGGTGGCACCAACAGCACGTGGATGGCACCAATGGCACTTGTGACATTCAGATGGCACCAATAGCACCAATGGCACTTGTGACACTCAGATGTCATCAGTGGCACCAATGGCACTTGTGACACTCTGGTGCCACCAGTGGCTCCCAGGACACCAAGATGCCACCAATGACACCCAGATGGCACCAATGGCACCCAAGACACAGAGATGCCACCAATGTCACCAAGGGGGCCAAGATGGCACCAGTGGCACTTGTGACACAGATGGCACCAGTGGCACCCAGGACACCCTTAATGGCACCAATGGCACCAAGATGGCACCAATGGCACTTGTGACACAGATGGCATCAATGGCTCCCCAGATGGCACCGATGGCACTTGTGACACTCAGATGTCATCAGTGGCACCAATGGCACTTGTGACATTCTGATGCCACCGGTGGCTCCCAGGACACCAAGATGCCACCAATGACACCCCAATGGCACCGATGGCACTTGTGACACTCAAATGGCATCAATGGCTACCGGGTGGCACCAGTGACGCAGTGGCACTTAGACACTCAGATGGCACCAATGGCACCCAGGACACCAAGATGGCACCAATGGCACCCAGATGGCACCAGTGGCACCCAGGACACAGAGATGCCACCAATGTCATCAGTGGCACCAAGATGGCACCAATGTCACCAAGGACGTCAAGATGGTACCAATGGCACCAATGGCACCCCAACAGCACCCGATGCCACTTGTGACACCCAGATGTCACCAATGGCACCCAGGACACCAAGATGGCACCAATGGCATCAATGACACCCAGATGGCACCAATGTCACCAAGGGGGCCAAGATGGCACCAATGGTACTCAAGACACCTAGATGCCACCAGTGGCTCCCAGGACACCAAGATGGCACCGATGGCACCAGAATGTGACCGATGGCACCAATGACACCCCAATGGCACCAGTGGCACTCAAGACACTCAGATGCCACCAATGGCACCAATGACACACTGATGTCACCAGTGGCACCCAGATGCCACCAATGGTCCAATGACACCCCAATGGCACCAGTGGCACTCAAGACACCCAGATGTCACCAATGTCATCAATGGCAACCAGATGGCACCAGTGGCACTTGTGACACTCTGGTGCCACCAGTGGCTCCCAGGACACCAAGATGGCGCCAATGGCACTGAGATGCTCCAATGGGACCAAAATGTGACCAATGGCACCAATGGCACTCAAGACACTCAGATGGCACCAATGGCATCAATGGCACCCAGATACCAAGCGCAGATGGCACCAATGACACCAGATGCCACCAAGATGGCACCATCGGCACCCAGATGCCACCAATGACACCAAGATGTCACCAATGGCACCAGACACCCAGATGCCACCAATGGCACCAATGGCACCCAGATGCCACTAATGGCACCAGATGCACCAATGGCCCCAGATGCCAATGGCACCAATGGCACCAATGACACCCAGATGCCACCAATGACACCAAGATGTCACCAATGGCACCAGATGCCACCAATGCCACCCAGATGGCACCCAGATGTCACCAATGACACCCAGATGCCACCAATGGCACCAATGGCACCCAGATGGCACCAATGGCACCAAGACACCCAGATGGCACCCAAGACACCCAGATGTCACCAATGCCACCCAGATGCTTCAATGTCACCAAGACACCCAGATGTCACCAATGGCACCCAGATGCCACCAAAGGCACCAGCACCAGATGTCACCAATGGCACCCAGATGCCACCAATGGCACCAATGGCACCAAGATGGCACCAATGGCACCCAGATGTCACCAATGGCACCCAGATGCCACCAATGGCACCCAGATGCCACCAATGCCACCCAGATGCCACCAATGTCACCCAAGACACCCAGATGCCACCAATGACACCCCAGTGGCACCAGTGGCACTCAAGACACTCAAATCCCACCAGTGGCACCCAGATGGCACCAATGGCACCAATGGCACCCAGATGCCACCAATGACACCAAGATGTCACCAATGGCACCAATGCCACCCAGATGGCACCAATGGCACCCAGATGCCACCAATGGCACCAAGATGTCACCAATGGCACCCAGATGCCACCAATGGCACCAATGCCACCCAGATACCACCAATGGCACCCAGATGCGACCAATGGCACCCAGATGCCGCCACGCCACCAGATGCCACTCAATGACACCAAAGATGTCACCAATGCCACCCAGATGTCACCAATGGCACCCAAGACACCCAGATGCCACCAATGACACCCCAATGGCACCAATGGCACTCAAGACACTCAAATCCCACCAGTGGCACCCAGATGCCACCAATGCCACCAACGGCACCCAGATGCCACCAATGGCACCCAGATGGCACCAATGGCACCCAGATGCCACCTATGGCACCAATGGCCCCCAGATGCCACCAATGACACCAAGATGTCACCAATGACACCCAGATGCCACCAATGCCATCAATGGTACCAATGGCACCCAGATGCCACCAATGACACCAAGATGTCACCAATGACGCCCAGATGCCACCAATGCCATCAATGGTACCAATGACACCCAGATGCCACCAATGACACCAAGATGTCACCAATGCCACCCAGATGGCACCAATGGCACCCAAGACACCCAGATGTCACCAATGGCACCCAAGACACCAAGATGCCACCAAAGGCACCAATGGCACCCAGATGCCACCAATGGCACCAATGGCACCAAGATGGCACCAATGGCACCCAGATGTCACCAATGACACCAAGATGTCACCAATGGCACCAATGCCACCCAGATGGCACCAATGGCACCCAGATGCCACCAATGGCACCAAGATGTCACCAATGGCACCCAGATGCCACCAATGGCACCAATGACACCCAGATACCACCAATGGCACCCAGATGCGACCAATGGCACCCAGATGCCACCAATGACACCAAGATGTCACCAATGCCACCCAGATGTCACCAATGGCACCCAAGACACCCAGATGCCACCAATGACACCCCAATGGCACCAATGGCACTCAAGACACTCAAATCCCACCAGTGGCACCCAGATGCCACCAATGCCACCAACGGCACCCAGATGCCACCAATGGCACCCAGATGGCACCAATGGCACCCAGATGCCACCTATGGCACCAATGGCCCCCAGATGCCACCAATGACACCAAGATGTCACCAATGACACCCAGATGCCACCAATGCCATCAATGGTACCAATGGCACCCAGATGCCACCAATGACACCAAGATGTCACCAATGACACCCAGATGCCACCAATGCCATCAATGGTACCAATGACACCCAGATGCCACCAATGACACCAAGATGTCACCAATGCCACCCAGATGGCACCAATGGCACCCAAGACACCCAGATGTCACCAATGGCACCTAAGACACCAAGATGCCACCAAAGGCACCAATGGCACCCAGATGCCACCAATGGCACCAATGGCACCAAGATGGCACCAATGGCACCCAGATGTCACCAATGGCACCAATGGCACCAACGGCACCCAGATGGCACCAATGGCACCCAAGAAACCAAGATGTCACCAATGTCACCCAGATGCCACCAACGCCACCCAGACGTCACCAATGCCACCCAGATGGCACCAATGGCACCCAATGACACCAAGATGCCACCAATACCACCCAGATGCCACCAACGCCACCCAGATGCCACCAGCCCCGCCCCCTCAGCGCCACCCACCTGCGGGGCGTGCCGTCGTCGCGCGGCGGCACCACGGCCACGGTGACGGTGACCGAGGTGCGCAGCAGGTCGACGAGCTGCTCGTGGCTCAGCGCCACGGCCGCCACCTTGCACACCTCCAGCAGGCGGCTGCCGCGCCGCAGCCCCGCCTGCCAGGCGAAGCCGTACTCCTCCACCTCGGCCACGCTGCCGTCGGGGTGCACGTGGAAGCCCAGCTGGCCCAGCCCGTTGCGCCGCAGCGTCATGTCCACCGTGGCGCAGCCCGGCGTGGTGGCCTGGCATCAGAGACGGTGAAAGTTGGCGTCAAAATTGAGATTTTTGGGTTTTCTGGGTTTGGTTACGTTGTCGGTTTTGGTGGTCGGTCCCATTTTTATGCCGGTTTCACCCGTTTTGTTGTTTCGCCAATTTTCCCCATTTTTCTCAATCTTCATCATTTGCCCCCATTTCCTCCTTTTTACCCCAATTCCCTCCATTTCCAACTCAATTTACTGCAGGTCACCCCACTTTCCTCCATTTTTACCCCAATTTCCTCCATTTTCACGTTTTCTCCAATTCACCCCAATTTCCTCCATTTGCACCCCATTTCTTCCATTTTGCCCAATTTCCTCTATTTTCAGCCAATTTTCTCCATTTTACCCCAATTTCCTCCATTTTGCCCCAATTTCCCCCATTTCACACCAATTTCCTCCATTTTACCCCAATTTCCTCCATTTTTCCCAATTTCCTCCATTTTACTCCAATTCCCACCGTGGCATAGCCCAGCGTGGTGACCTGGCACGGGGGGGGCACCAGAGATTATGGAGGTCGGTGTTAAAATTGAGATTTTTGGGTTTTCTGGGTTTGGTTACGTTGTCGTTTTTTGGTGGTCGGTCTCATTTTTATGCCGGTTTCACCCGTTTTGTTGTTTCGCCAATTTTCCCCATTTTTTCTCAGTCTTCACCATTTTTCCTAAACCTTCTCCATTTTTACCCCAATTCCCTCCATTTTCACATGTTTTCTCCAAATCACCCCAATTCACCCCATTTTTTCTCTCCCATTTTTATCCAATTTCTCCATTTTACTCCAATTTCCTCCATTTCCCCCATTTCCTCCATTTCCACCATTCTCACCCAATTTCTTCCATTTTACTCCAATTTCCTCCACTTTATCCCAATTTCCTCCATTTTACCCCAATTTCCTCCATTTTACTCCAATTCCCACCGTGGCGCAGCCCAGCGTGGTGGCCTGGCACGGGGATGGTGGAGGTCGGGGTCAAAATTGAGATTTTTGGGGTTTTTTTGGGTTTGGTTGTGAGTGATTTTCTTGGTGTTGTGGTTTTGGGTTCGCTGTCATTTTTAGTGGTCGGTCCCACTTTTACACCGATTTCACCTGTTTTGTTCTTTCTCCAGTTTTCCCCATTTTTCCTAAATCTTCTCCATTTTTACCCCAATTTCCTCCATTCTACCCCAATTCTCCCCATTTTTTCCTCAGTCCCCCCATTTCACCCCAATTTCCTCAATTTTTACCCCAATTTCCTCCATTTTACCACAATTTCCTCCAAATTTCCCTGACTTCTTCAATTTTACCCAAATTTCCTCCATTTTCACCCCATTTCTTTCATTTCACCCCAATTTCCTCCATTTTACCCCAATTTCCTCCATTTTTACCCCAATTTCCTCCATTTTCACCAATTTCCTCCATTTTACCCCAATTTCCTCCATTTTTCCCAATTTCCTCCATTTTACTCCAATTCCCACCGTGGCACAGCCCGGCGTGGTGACCTGGCACGGGGGGGGGCACCGGAGATTATGGAGGCCGGTGTTAAAATTGAGATTTTTGGGGGTTTTTTCTGGGTTTGGTTACGTTGTCCTTTTTGGTGGTCGGTCTCATTTTTATGCCGGTTTCACCCGTTTTGTTGTTTCTCCAATTCTCCCCATTTTTTCTCAATCTTCACCATTTTGCCCCAATTTCCTCCTTTTTACCCCAATTCCCTCCATTTCCAGCTCAATTTACTGCATGTCACCCCACTTTCCTCCATTTTTACTCCAATTTACTCCATTTTACCCCAGTTTCCTCAATTTCCACGTTTTCTCCAATTCACCCCAATTTCCTCCATTTTTTCCTGATTTCTTCCAATTCACCCCAATTTCCTCCATCTGCACCCCATTTCTTCCATTTTGCCCAATTTCCTCTATTTTCAGCCAATTTTCTCCATTTCACCCCAATTTCCTCCATTTTTCCCAATTTCCGCCAAATTTCCCTGATTTCTTCAATTTCACCCCAATTTCCTCCATTTTCACCAAATTTCCACCATTCTCACCCAATTTCCTCCATTTCAATCCATTCTGCCAAATTTCTCAATTTCACCCCAATTTCCTCCATTTCTCCCCAATTTCCTCCATTTTACCCCCATTTCTTTCATTTTTACCCCAATTTCCTGCATTTTTTCCCAATTTCCTCCATTTTACTCCAATTCCCACCGTGGCACAGCCCGGCGTGGTGGCTGGCACTGGGGATTATGGAGATTGGTGTTAAAATTGAGATTTTTGGGGGTTTTTGGGTTTGGTTACTGAGCGGTTTTGTTGGCGTCCCAAGTTTTCCCAATTCCCCATTTTCCCATTTTCTCCCCAATTTTCCCCCAATCCCCATTTCTCCCCAGTTTCCCAAATTTTCCCCCGATTTTCCCATTTGCCCCCATTTTTCCCCATTTCCTCAATTTTCCCATTTCCCACCAATTTTTCCCCAATTTTCCCCAAATTTTCCTAAATTTCCCTCAAATTTTCCCCCAAAAATTTTCCCATTTCCCCCAAATTTTCCCCATTTCCTCCCAAATTTCCCCATTTTCCCCCAAATTTTCCCAATTTCCCCCAATTTTTCCCTGATTTCCACCAAAATTTTCCCCCAATTTTTCCCCATTTCTCCCGAATTTTCCCATTTCTCCCCAAATTTCCCATTTCCCCCAACTTCCCCCCAAAGAATTTTCCCATTCCCCCCAATTTTCCCCATTTCCCCCAAAATTTCCCCATTCTTCTCAAATTTTCCCTATTTCTTTCTCCAAATTTTCCCCATTTTCCCCCAAATTTTTCCCCATTTCCCCCAATTTTTCCCTCTTTCCCCCAATTTTTCCCCAATTTCTCCCCAAATTTTCCCAATTTTCCTCAAATTTTCCCAAAAAATTTTCCAATTTTCCCTCAAATTTTTTCCCCATTTCCCCAAATTTCTCCCCAAAATTTTTTTCCATTTCCCCAATTTTCCCCAATTTCCCTCCAAATTTTCCCCATTGTTTCCCGAATTTTCCCCCAAAAATTTCCCATTTTCCCCCAATTTTTCCCCATTTCCCCAAAATTTCCCCCAAAAAATTTTCCCATTTTCCCTAAACTTTTCCCCATTTCCCCCAAATTTTTCCCCAATTTCCTCCCAAATTTTCCCCATTTCCCCTAAATTTTCCCCCACTGTTCCCAAATTTTCCCCAAAAAATTTTCCCACTCCTCCCAAATTTTCCCCATTTCCTCCCAATTTTTCCCCATTTCTCCCCCAAATTTTTTATCTCTTGAATTCCCATTTCTCCCCAATTTTCCCTTTTCCTCCCAATTTTCCCAAATTTCCCCAAATTTTCCCCAATTCCTCCCAAGTTTTCCCATTTCCCCAAAATTTTTCCCATTTCTCCCCAAATTTTCCCCATTTTTCACCAATTCCCTAAATTTCCTCATTTTCCCCCAAATTTTCCCCACTTCCTCCCAAATTTTCCCCATTATCCCCCAAATTCTCCCCCATTTCCCCAATTCCCTCCGAATTTTCCCCAATTCCCCCAAATTTTCCCCCATTTCTCCCCGCTTCCCCAATTTCCCAATTTTTCCCCATTTCCCCCAATTTTTCCGCCAGCATTCCCCCAAATTTTCCCCAAAATTTTTCCCATTTTCCCCATTTACCCCCAAATTTCCCCCAAAAATTTTTCCATTTTCCCCAATTTTTCCCATTTTCCTCCAAGTTTCCCCCAAAAAATTTTCCCATTTTCCCTCAATTTTTCCCCATTTCCCCCAAATTTTCCCCAAAAAAATTTTCCCATTTTTCCCAAACTTTCCCCATTCCCACCAAATTTTTCCATCTCTCCAAATTTTCCCCATTTCTCCCTCAAATTTCCCCATTCCCCCAGACATTTCATCTCTTCAATTCTCATTCCTCCCTGAATTTTCCCCATTTTTCCACCCAAATTTTCGACATTTCCCCAATTGTTCCCGTTGTTCCCCAAATTTCCCAAAATTTTCCCATTTTCCCCAAATTTCCCCAAAACTTTCCCCATTTCCCCAATTTTTCCCCAGTTTCCTCCCAAATTTTCCCCATATGTTCCCCAAATTTCCCCAAAAATTTTCCCATTTTCCTCAAATTTTTCCCTTTTCCCCAAATTTCCCCAAAAATGTTCCCATTTTCCCCAAGTTTTCCCCATTTCTCCCGTTTCTCCAACTCCCCTAAAATTTCCCCATTTGTCCCCCAAATTTTCCCCATTTCCCCAAATTTTTCATCCCTTCAATTCCCATTTCCCCCAATTTTTCCCTATTTTCCCCCAATTTTTCCCCATCTCCCCAACTCCCATCCCCTCCCACCTCCTCTCCCTCCTCTCACCTTCAGCCTCTGCACGATCTCCCTGACCTCCTCGGCCCCGTCTCGCCTCCGGCCCCGCCCCTGACGCTCACCAGGTCGCCGCGCCCCGTGGTAGATCCTCAGCGCCTCCCTCCGCGCTCCACCCCGATCACGTCCCCGGTGAAACAGTTAAAACCACCTCCTTGGCCTCCAGATCCACCAGCACCACAAACTCCTTGGAGATGCCCCAGGGCGCACGGCACCTCGGCGCCGCCCCTGCGAAATCCAGCGCCGACACGCGCCAGGAGACGGCGCCGGCGCTCTCCAGCTCGGCCAGCGGCCGCGCTTGCACTTCTCCCTCTTTTTGGAGGCCAGGGAGATGAGGTTGAACTTGCCGGCGCCGTCCAGCGGCGCGCCGGTGACGCAGTTCTGCGCCAGGTCCCGCAGGTACTCGTGGCGTCCGCGTGGCCATGGCGCGGAACTTGTGCGACTTGTGGGCGGCGTTCTCGGCGTTGATGGCCTTGGCCAGCAGGAAGGCGCGAACCGGTCGGAGCGGCGGAAGGTGACGCCAGCCGGCGGCACCGGGGCCGAAGGGGGCACGCCCTTCGAGCCGGGTGACGGCCACGCTGGTTTTGGGGGAGGGAAAACGGGATTTGGGGGTTGGCAAAGGTTTTGGGATCGGTGAGTTTTGGGGTTGGGGAGTTTCTGGGATTGGTCAATTCATGGGAGGCGGCCAAATTCTGGAGTCTTCCAATCAATCTTTGGGGTCATCCAACCCTTGGGATCATCCAATCAATCTTTGGGATGGGATCATCCAATCAACCCCTTGGGATCATCCAATCAACCCTTGGGATCATCCAACCCTTGGCTTCATCCAATCAATCTTTGGGATCATCAACCCTTGGGATCACCCAATTAATCTTTGGGATCATCCAATCAAACTTTGGGATCATCCAACCCTTGGGATCACCCAATTAATCTTTGGGATCATCCAATCAAACTTTGGGGATCATCCCATCAACCCTTGGGATCATCCAATTAATCTTTGGGAACGTCTAATCTACCCTTGGGGATCATCCAACCCTTGGGATCGTCCAATCAACCCTTGGGATCATCCAATCAAACTTTGGGATCATCCAATCAACCCTTGGGATTATCCAATCAATCTTTGGGATCATCCAACCCTTGGGATCATCC
>JAKWBO010000246.1:0-72692 GCA_034336685.1 Luscinia luscinia | reverse complement strand
GACTGGGGGAAACTGGGAGGAGAACTGGGGAATGGGGGACTGGGTTAACTGGGGAGACTGGGGGAACTAGTGGTCACTGAGCGGTCACTGTGGTCACTCTGGTCACTGAGCGGTCACTGGAGTCGTCACCCAAGGTCACTGTGGTCACTGGGTGGCCACCAGTTTCACCAAATAGGTCACTGGAGGTCACTGGGTGGTCACTGTGGTCACTACATTTGGTCACCGGGCAGGTCACTGTGGTCACTGGGAGGTCACTTGTATCACTAAAGGTCACTGACGCGTCACCGGGCGGTCACTGGATAGGTCACCAGTGGTCACTGGAAGGACACTGTCAGGTCACCGGGAGGTCACGTCAGGTCACTGTGGTCACTGTGGTCACTGTGGTCACCGGGTGGTCACTGGGAGGTCACCAGTCACTGGGCGGTCACTGTGGTCACTGTGGTCACTAGGGTGGTCACCGGGGAGGCTCACTGTGGTCACCGTGGTCACTGTGGTCACTCGTGGATGCTGCCGGCCGCCATCCCAGACGCAGCTCTTCAGCTGCCCCCTCCCCGTCCGAGGTTGGCCCGAGCACCCATGGCTGCCACGCCCAAGCCCGCCCTGTTCTGGGCCATGTACAACCGTGTGAGGGCGTGGCCCTGGGGCGTGGCCTGGGGACCCCAAAATCTCCCAAAACCAGGGGTGGGGGGGTTTTTCCTCCCTCACCTGACATCTTGTGGGGTGGGCGGGCTGTGGAGGGGTGTGGCTTTAGGTGGTGGTGTTGCAGCTCAGCGGGGCGTGGCCTGAAGGGTGAAAGGGGTGGCCAAAGGGTGGAGGGGAGGGGGCTGAGGGGTGGGAGGGCGTGGGGTCAAAGGGTGGGCCATGGTCAGCGCTGCCCCGCCCACATTCCTCCCTCAGCCGCGCTCGACCTGGGCCTGAGCGAGCAGGGCCGGAGCTCATGTGAGTGACCCCGAGGACTTCTGAGGGACTCTCGAGTGACCCTTGAGTGACCCCGAGTGGACCCCGAGCGACCCGCGAGTGACCCCGAGTGACCCTCTGGAGTGACCCCTCGAGTGACCCTGAGTGACCCCCGAGTGACCTCTGAGTGACCCCCGAGTGAACAGTGACCCACGAGTGACCACTGAGTGACCACTGACCCCTGAGTGCTCCCTTCGCTGCCTGAGTGACCCTGAGTGATCACTGACCCATCGAGTGACCCCTGAGTGACCCCCGAGTGACCCCCGAGTGACCCCCGAGTGAACACTGACCCACGAAAGTGACCACTGACCTATGAGTGCTCCCTTTGTTGCCTGAGTGATCCCCCACTGACCACTGACCCCCGAGTACCCCCGAGTGACCATTGACCCCTGAGTGACCCCCTGACCCTCTCCCAGCTGTCCAGTCCTGCTGGTGGTCGGTGACAACTCCCCGCACGAGGACGCCGTGGTGAGTGGGGAGGGTGGTGTGGGGGCCTGTGGTCACTCAAGGTGTGGTCACCTGACCCCACCCTGACCCCCGGCCCCTCCCCTAGGTGGAGTGCAACGCTGCTGGACCCGACGCAGACGCCCTTCCCTGAAGGTGACCCTTGGCTCCCGATGGCCGCCGAGTGACCGCCGAGTGACCGCCGAGTGATCGCCCGAGTGACCGCCGATGGTCACCACTGGGCTCTCTTGCAGATGGCCGACGGTGGCGGGCAGCCGCAGATCGCCCAGGTAGGGGCCAGAGGTCACGGCGGGGCCAGTGCGTGGGGCGGAGGGGTCACCAGTGGTCAGTGCTGACTGTGCCCTCCCCAGCCCGGCCGGCTGACCGAGGCCGCTAAGTACTTCCTGCAGGGCACGGGCTACAGTGAGTCACAACGGCGGGGCTCGTTAACGGGCACGGGGGTCATTAACGGGCACGGGAGTCATTAACGGGCACGGGGCTCATTAACGGGCACGGGGCTCATTAACACGCACGGGGGCTCATTAACGGGCACGGGGTCATTAACGGGCACGGGGCTCATTAACATGCACGGGGGCTCATTAACGGGCACGGGGGTCATTAACGGCACGGGGTCATTAACACGCACGGGGGTCATTAACGGGCACGGGGCTCATTAACGGGCACGGGGGTCATTAACGGGCACGGGGGCTCATTAACATGCACGGGGGCTCATTAACACGCACGGGGCTCATTAACAGGCACGGGGGCTCATTAACATGCAAAAAAATACGTGGAAGCCTTTTGGGTGGAGGGCATGGACTGGGGAGGGGGCGTGGCATTCAGGACAGGGTGTGGCTTTGGGTTAAGGGACGTGGCTTAACAGGGTATGGTGGTTTGGGGTGAAACGGACAAAGGGGTGTGATCGAGGTTTGGGTGAAACGGGCGTGGTTTACACAAAGGGGTGTGGTTTAACAGGGCGTGGCTGAGGTTTGGGTGAAACGAGCGTGCTTTTACACAAAGGGGTGTGGTTTCAGAGGGTGTGGTCGAGGTTTGGGTGAAACGAGCATGGTTTACACAAAGGGGTGTGGTTTCAGAGGGTGTGGTCGAGGTTTGGGTGAAACGAGCGTGGTTTACACAAAGGGTGTGGTTTAACAGGGCGTGGGTGAGGTTTGGGTGAAACGAGCGTGGTTTACACAAAGGGTGTGGTTTAACAGGGCACGGCCGTGGTTTGGGTGAAACGAGCGTGGTTTACACAAAGGGTGTGGTTTAACAGGGCACGGCGCGTGGTTTGGGTGAAACGAGCGTGGTTTACACAAAGGGGTGGGGCTGACTGGGAAAGGGGTGGTGTGGAGGGGCAGGGGCGCGGTGTGAGGCCAGTGGCCGTGTCCCCGCAGTGGCCGCCTCCGCCATGACGTGCCTGTCCCGCTCCCGCACCGGCTCTGTCACCGTGGGGAGGGGGAGCGGCCGCAGCCGGACCCTGAGCCGGGCAGCACTGGGGGAGGGGCCGCTCCTCCCCCCACCAATCCCTGAGGGACGCCCCCTTTTCCCCCAAAGCATTCGCTGGGAATCCTCCCTGACCCCTGGGACCCCCTGAATGCTCCCCAGGAGCCCAAGGACTCCCTGGGAACGCCCCAGTGGCCTCCAGGACACCCCGGGATGTCCCTGGGACCCCACCCCAGACCCGCTGGGGACCCCTCCCATGTGACCCTTGGGACGCTCCCAAACACTCCAGGCCCCCTCCCAGAATCCTCCAACTCCCAGAGGGATTCCCGGGACCCCCAGCATCGCACCCCACCCTCCCTGGGAAGCCCCGGGACCCTCAGGGGCTCCCCGTGGTGGCAATAAAGGGGCAAAGCAGCGACAGAGCCGCTTCTGCTGTGTGTCAGAAGCTGCACTGGAGCCCTCTCCGGCATCTCCTTGTGGCGACGCTTGAAAATAAACAGACCTGGGGAGGGAAATTCTGGGGGAGGGGGAAAGTGGAAAAAACCCGCCAAAACAAAAAAAAGAAAACCAAAGAAATCACACAAACCCAAAACCACCCGCAAAAACCCCAAACCTCCCCAAAAACTAAAACGTCCCAAAAACCCCCAACACACCCAAAAGCCCAAAAATCCCCCCAAAAATCCCCTAAGCAACTCCCCAAAACCCTGAAAAACCACCTAAAACCTCCTCAAAATCAGAAAGAAACCTTAAAAAAAATCAAAAACCTTTTAAAAATCCTGAAAAAATACCCTAAAACAACCTTAAACCCCGAAAAACCCACAAAACCCCTTTAAAAGCTCCCAAATTCCTCCAAAAAGCTTTAAAATCCCTGTAAAAATCCGAAAAATCCATTTAAAATTCCTTAAAAAAAAAAAGCCCCGAAATTGCACCAAAACCCCCAAAAACCCTTTAAACCTGCTAATGCCTGCCGATCGACTGCTCGACGATCGACTCGCTCCGACGCCTGCTCGATCGATTGATCGGCGATCGACTGATCGTGCCTGCCGACGATTTCGGCGACGATCTAATGCCTGCCGATCGAGTGCTCGGCGATCGACTGCCAATGCCTGCCGATTGGGCTGACCGCCGCGGCGCTCACGCTGGGTCTCCGCCCCGGTTTTAAAGGATTTGGGGTGTTTGAGTGGGTTTTGAACGCTGTTTTAGGGTATTTTGAAGGGATTTTTTTCAAATTTCTTTTAGTTTTGGGGTTTTTAGGGTTTTTGGGGTTTTTAGCCCAGCGCTGACTTCTGCCCTCTGTTCACACACACCTCCGCTCCATCCGGGCAGCGGCGGCGACGCCTCAGTGTGACAAACACGGTTCGCTGTTCTGGGAGAATTACACGGTTTAATAAAAAGGCGACAGGAGACATGCATAGAGCAAAGGGTTAAACGGCCGGGTGCTTGGCGTCCTGACGCCCTTTTAAACACGTTTTACAGTCCATCCGTTCGTGACACACTCAGAGACCTTCCTGTGCACTCACAGTTCTGGGAACTGTTCAGCACGGCTACTCCTCGGCTCCGCCTTTCAGAGCACGCGTGGTTTTGGGCTTGTGGTTTTATTCTTCTCCTCATCCCTTTAATTTAAGCGCTGTCTCTGCCGGTGCGTGCTGATAATTGTCCTGCCAGCTGCAGGGGCCCCCATCACGGGCTGTTATCTCTGACTAAGAGGGCACTTTAAGCATACTAGCTCTAAAAGAACACCCCAAAAATATCTCCCAAAACCCCCCAAAATCCCCCCAAAACCCCAAAACTCCCCAAAAATCCCCAAAAATCCCAAAACCCCCAAACACCCCAAAAATATCTCCCAAAACCCCCCAAAATCCCCAAAACCTCAAAAACCCCAAAACACCCCAAAAATCCCCGAAAAATCCCCAAAACCCCAAAACTCCAAAAGGCACCGAAAAATATCCCCATTAAATTATCCAAAAAAATTAAATTACCAAAAAAAAAATTCCAAACAAAATTACCTAACCCTAACCAAAAACCTCCCCTAAAAAACCAAAAACATCCCAAAACACACAAAATTTACTAAAATCCGCAAAATCACCATACTCTGTCGGCCAAAGGTGAGTAAAACCCGCAAAACATCCCAAAATCTCAAAATTTCCCAAAAATCCCCCAAAATTTCCAAAACATTCCTCCCAAAATCCCCCTAAAATTACCAAAAATATTCCCCAAAATCACCTGATTTTGACCTGTGGGCCAAAGGGGAAGAAAAACCCAAAAACACCCCAAAAACCAGCCAAAACCACCCCAAAAATATCTCCCGAAATTATCAAAATTACCCCAAAAAATTAGCAAAAAATCATCCCACAAAATCCCCAAAATTACCAAAAATATCCCCCCAAAAAAATATCCCCAAAATTCTACCAAAACTCCCAAGTAAATCCCCAAAATCAGCTGGACCTGAAGCCAAAGATGAGAAAAACTCAAAAACAGCCAAAACACCCCAAAAATATCCCCCAAAAATCCAAATAAATTTCCTAAAACCCCAAAAATTCCCCACCAAAAACCTCAAAATTACCAAAAGCCCAAAAATTACCAAAAAAATCCTCTAGAAACAACCCAAAACTACCCAAAAACCAGCCAAAAGCATCCCAAAAATATCCCCAAAATGGCGAAAACCCCCAAAAACCCCAAAATTTCCTCTACTCCCTCTTTCCCTATAAGTCTGTGTCTTTTTCTCCGTTTCTCTGACTGCATCTTACTATTTTCCTTTAACCCCCCCGAAGTCTTTTTGCTTTCTCTCTTACTCCTAACTCTTTCTCTCTCTGACTGTGTTTCTTTTCCTCTCTAACTCTTTATTTCCTCTCCCTTTATATTGTCTCCTCTCTTTCTCATTCTATTTCCTATTTCTCTCTATTTCCTCTCTTTCATTCTCTGTCTGTTGCCTCTAATTCTATTCTTCTCTCCGTCTGTTTCTCTAACTCTGTTTCCTTCTATTTTTTTCTCTTCCCTCTGTTTCTCTAACGCCATTTCTTTCTCTCCTCTGTTTCCCTATAACTCTACTTCCTCTCAATCTATCGCTAAGGTAGAAGGGCTCCGCTTTGCCTCTGGGTGTGCTGCGTCGACGGGTCGGCCCACCCGTGGGTGGGCGTGCAGAAGGCCTGGGTTGCCTCTGCGTGCGCGGCCGTCGGCTCCACCCGCAAGTGGGCGTCACAGCGTTTATGTGCCTCTGTGCCGCACACGGCCGGCCCACCCGTGGTAAGCGCAGAACATGTTTGCCGGTTGCTTCTCTGCGCGTGTGCCGACGCACGGTCTGCTCCACCCGTGGGTGGCGTGTGCAGGGCCCAGCGGTTGCCTCTAGGTGTGCCACCACCGCCGGTTCAGGCCCGTGGGTGGGCGGCAGAACTGTTTGCGGTACTAATGGCTGTGCTCGCCACGGCCGCCCACTCTGTGGGTGGGCGTGCAGAAGGGTTTGCGGTGCCTCTGGTGTGCTGCCACGGCCCGGCCCACCCGTGGGTGGGCGTGCAGAACTGTTTGCGCGTGCCTCTGGGTGTGCCAGCGACGCTGGCCCACCTGCGGGTGGGCGCAGAAGCGGTTTTGCGGTTGCCTCTGGGTGTGCCACACGGCCGGCCCTACCCGTGGGGTGGGCGTGCAGAATGTTGCGTTGCCTCGGGTGTGCCGCCGACGGGCCCGGCCCGGTGGTAGGCAGAACTGTTTGACGCGTGCTTGCTTCTGGGTGTGTCACACGGCCGGCCCACCCGTGGGTGGGCGTGCAGAACGGGCTCCGTAGTGTGCCTCTGGTGTGCCGCCACAGGCCGGCCCACCCGGTGGTGGGCGTGCAGAACGGCCTGCAGTTGCTCCGGTGAGCCTCCACGGCCGGCCCACCACGCGGTGGGCGTAGCAAGGGCCAGCGGTTGCCTCTGGGTGTGCCGCGACGGCCGGCTCCACCCGTGGGTGGGCGTGCAGAACTGTTTGCGTGTCGCCTCTGGGTGTGCCGCACAGGCCGGCTCCACCCGTGGGTGGGCGTGCAGAAGGGCCTTCGCGGTTGCTTCTGGGTGTGCCGCACGGTCCGGCCCACACGTGGGTGGGCGTGCAGAAGGGCCTTAGGTTGCCTGTGGTGTGCCGCCACGGCCGGCCCACCCGTGGGTGGGCGTGCAGAAGGGCCTGCGCGTTGTCCTCTGTGTGTGCTCGCCACGGCCGCCCACCCGTGGGTGGGCGTGCAGAACTGTTTTGCGTGTGCCACTGGGTGTGCCGCCACGGCCGGCCCACCCGTGGGTGGGGCGTGCAGATAGGCGTTGTGGTTGCCTCTGGTGTGCCGCCACGGCCGGCCACCCGTGGGTGGGCGTGCAGAACTGTTTGCGTTGCCTACTGCGTGTGCCGCCACGGCCGAGCCCACCGTGGGTGGGCGTGCAGAACTGTTTGCGTGTGCCACTGGGTGTGCCGCTACGGCCGGCTCCACTCGTGGGTGGGCGTGCAGAACTGTTTGCGCGTTGCCTCTGGGTGTGCCGCCACGGCCGGCCCACCCGTGGGTGGGCGTGCAGAACTGGTCTGCGGTGTGCCTCTGAGTGTGCCGCCACGCGCCGACCCACCCGTGGGTGGGCGTGCAGAACTGTTTGCGTGTGCCACTGGGTGTGCCGCGACGGCCGGCCCACCCGTGGGTGGGCGTGCAGAAGGGCTTGCAGTTGCCTCTGGGTGTGCCGCCACGGCCGGCCCACCCGTGGGTGGGCGCGGCAGAACTGTTTGCGTGTGCCACTGGGTGTGCCGCCACGGCCGGCCCACCCGTGGGTGGGCGGCAGAAGTGCTTGGCGTGTTGCCTCTGGGTGTGCCGCCACGGCCGGCCCACCCGTGGGTGGGCGTGCAGAAGGCTGTTTGCGTGTTGCCATCTGGGTGTGCCGCCACGGCCGGCCCACCCGTGGGTGGGCGTGCAGAACTGTTTGCGTGTGCCACTGGATGTTCCGCCACGGCCGGCCCACCCGTGGGTGGGCGTGCAGAACTGTTTGCGTGTGCCACTGGGTGTGCCGCCACGGCCGGCCCACCCGTGGGTGGGCGTGCAGAAGGGTTTGCGGTTGCCTCTGGGTGTGCCACGACGGCCGGCCCACCCGTGGGTGGGCGTGCAGAAGGGCCTGGGTTGCCTCTGGGTGTGCCGCCACGGCCGGCCCACCCGTGGGTGGGCGTGCAGAACTGTTTGCGTGTGCCTCTGGATGTGCCGCTACGGCCGGCCCACCCGTGGGTGGGCGTGCAGAAGGGCCTGCGGTTGCCTCTGGTTGTGCCGCCACGGCCGGCCCACCCGTGGGTGGGCGTGCAGAAGTGCCTGCGGTTGCCTCTGGTGTGCCGCCACGGCCGGCCCACCCGTGGGTGGGCGTGCAGAACTGTTTGGCGTGTGCCTCTGGGTGTGCCGCCACGGTCGGTCCACCCGTGGGTGGGCGTGCAGAACTGTTTGCGTGTGCCTCTGGGTGTGCTGCTACGGCCGGCCCACCCGTGGGTGGGCGTGCAGAAGAGCCTGCGGTTGCCTCTGGGTGTGCAGCCACGGCCGGCCCACCCGTGGCTGGGCGTGAAGAAGGGCCTGGGGTTGCCTCTGCGTGTGCCGCCACGGCCGGCCCACGCGTGGGTGGGCGTGCAGAAGGCCCTGGGTTTGCCTCTGGGTGTGCCGCCACGGCCGGCCCACCCGTGGGTAGGCGTGCAGAACTCTTTGCGTTTGCGTCTGGGTGTGCCGCCACGGCCGGCCCACCCGTGGCTGGGCATGCAGAAGGGCGTGCGTGGGGCTCTGTGTGTGCCGCTGACGGCCGGCCCACCTGTGGGTGGGCGTGCAGAACTGTTTGCGTGTGCCACTGTATGTGCCGCCACGGCCGGCCCACCCGTGGGTGGGCGTGCAGAACTGTTTGCGGTTTCCTCTGGGTGTGCCGCCACGGCCGGCCCACCCGTGGGTGGGCGTGCAGAACTGTTTGCCTGTGCCACTGGGTGTGCCGCCACGGCCGGCCCACCCGTGGGTGGGCGTGCAGAACTGTTTGCGTGTGCCACTGGATGTGCCGCCACGGCCGGCCCACCCGTGGGTGGGCGTGCAGAAGGGTTTGCGGTTGCCTCTGGGTGTGCCGCCACGGCCGGCCAACCCGTGGGTGGGCGTGCAGAAGGGCCTGCGGTTGCCTCTGGGTGTGCCGCCACGGCCGGCCCACCCGTGGGTAGGCGTGCGGAACTGTTTGCGTGTGCCTCTGGGTGTGCCGCCACGGCCGGCCCACCCGTGGGTGGGCGTGCAGAAGGTCCTGGGGTTGCCTCTGGGTGTGCCGCCACGGCCGGCCCACCCGTGGGTGGGCGTGCAGAAGGGCCTGGGGTTGCCTCTGGGTGTGCCGCCACGGCCGGACCACCCGTGGGTGGGCGTGCAGAACTGTTTGCGTGTGCCTCTGGGTGTGCCGCCACGGCCGGCCGACCCGTGGGTGGGCGTGCAAAAGGGCCTGCGGTTGCCTCTGGGTGTGCCGCCACGGCCGGCCCACCCGTGGGTGGGCGTGCAGAAGGGCCTGCGGTTGCCTCTGGGTGTGCCGCCACGGCCGGCCCACCCGTGGGTGGGCGTGCAGAACTGTTTGCGTGTGCCACTGGATGTGCCCCCACGGCCGGCCCACCCGTGGTGGGCGTGCAGAACTGTTTGCGGTTGCTCTGCGTGTGCCGCCACGGCCGGCCCACCCGTGGGTTTGTGTGCAGAAGGGCCTGCGGTTTCCTCTGGGTGTGCCGCCACGGCCGGCCCACCCGTGGGTGGGCGTGCAGAACTGTTTGCGTGTGCCACTGGGTGTGCCGCCACGGCCGGCCCACCCGTGGTGGGCGTGCAGAACTGTTTGCGGTTGCCTCTGGGTGTGCCGCCACGGCCGGCCCACACGTGGGTGGGCGTGCAGAAGGGCCTGCGGTTGCCTCTGGGTGTGCCGCCACGGCCGGCCCACCCGTGGGTCGGCGTGCAGAACTGTTTGCGTGTGCCACTGGATGTGCCGCCACGGCCGGCCCACCCGTGGGTGGGCGTGCAGAACTGTTTGCGTGTGCCACTGGGTGTGCCGCCACGGCCGGTTCACCCGTGGGTGGGCGTGCAGAAGGGCGTGCGATTGCCTCTGGGTGTGCCGCCACGGCCTGCCCACCCGTGGGTGGGCGTGCAGAACTGTTTGCGTGTGCCTCTGGATGTGCCGCTACGGCCGGCCCACCCGTGGGTGGGCGTGCAGAAGGGCGTGCGATTGCCTCTGGGTGTGCCGCCACGGCCTGCCCACCCGCGGGTGGGCGTGCAGAACTGTTTGCGCGTGTGCCACTGGATGTGCCGCCACGGCCGGCCCACCCGTGCGTGGGCGTGCAGAACTGTTTGCGTGTGCCACTGGGTGTGCCGCCACGGCCGGCCCACCCGTGGGTGGGCGTGCAGAACTGTTTGCGTGGTGCCTCTGGGTGTGCCAGACGGCCGGCCCACCCGTGGGTGGGCGTGCAGTAGGGCCTGCGGTTGCCTCTGGGTTTGCCGCCACGGCCGGCCCACCCGTGGGTGGGCGTGCAGAACTGTTTGCGTGTGCCAGTGGGTGTGCCGCCACGGCCGGCCTACCCGTGGGTGGGCGTGCAGAACTGTTTGCGGTTGCCTCTGGGTGTGCCGCCACGGCCGTCCTACCCGTGGGTGGGCGTGCAGAAGGGCCTGCGGTTGCCTCTGGGTGTGCCGCCACGGCCGGCCCACCCGTGGGTGGGCGTGCAGAAGGGCCTGGGTGTGCCTCTGGGTGTGCCGCCACGGCCGGCCCACCCGTGGGTGGCGTGCAGAACTGTTTGCGTGTGCCTCTGGGTGTGCCGCCACGGCCGGCCCACCCGTGGGTGGGCGTGCAGAAGGGCCTGCGGTTGCCTCTGGGTGTGCAGCGACGGCCGGCCCACCCGTGGGTGGGCGTGCAGAAGGGCCTGCAGTTGCCTCTGGGTGTGCCGCCACGGCCGGCCCACCCGTGGGTGGGCGTGCAGAACTGTTTTGCGTGTTGCCTCTGGGTGTGCCGCCACGGCCGGCTCCACCCGTGGGTGGGCGTGCAGAAGGGCCTGCGGTTGCCTCTGGGTGTGCCGCCACGGCCGGCCCACCCGTGGGTCGGCGTGCAGAACTGTTTGCGTGTGCCTCTGGGTGTGCCGCCACGGCCGGCCCACCCGTGGGTGGGGCGTGCAGAACTGTTTGCGTGTCCCACTGGGTGTGCCGCCACGGCCGGCCCACCCGTGGGTAGGCGTGCAGAAGGGCCTTGGTTTGCCTCTGGGTGTGCCGCCACGGCCGGCCCTCCCGTGGGTGGGCGTGCAGAAGGGCCTGCGGTTGCCTCTGGGTGTGCCGCCACGGCCGGCCCACCCGTGGGTGGGCGTGCAGAAGTGCCTGCGGTGGCTTGGGTGTGCCGCCACGGCCGGCCCACCCGTGGGTGGGCGTGCAGAACTGTTTGCGTGTGCCACTGGGTGTGCCACCACGGCCGGCCCACCCGTGGGTGGGCGTGCAGAACTGCCTGCAGTTGCCTCTGGGTGTGCCGCCACGGCCGGCCCACCCCGTGGGTGGGCGTGCAGAACTGTTTTGCGTGTGCCTCTGGGTGTGCCGCCACGGCCGGCCCACCCGTGGGTGGGCGTGCAGAAGGGCCTGCGTTTGCCTATGGGTGTGCGGCCACGGCCGGCCCACCCGTGGGTGGGCGTGCAGAAGGGCCTGGGGTTGTCTCAAGGTGAGCGGCCACGGCCGGCCCACCCGTGGGTGGGCGTGCAGAAGTACCTGCGGTTGCCTCTGGGTGTGCCGCCACGGCCGGCCCACCCGTGGGCGGGCGTGGAGAAGGGCTTGCGTGTGCCTCTGGGTGTGCCGCCACGGCCGGCCCACTCCTGGGTAGGCGTGCAGAACTCTTTGCGTGTGCGTCTGGGTGTGCCGCCACGGCCGGCCCACCCGTGGGTGGGCATGCAGAAGGGCCTGCGTGTGCCTCTGGTTGTGCCGCCACGGCCGGCCCACCAGTGGGTGGGCGTGCAGAACTGTTTGCGTGTGCCACTGGATGTGCCGCCACGGCCGGCCCACCCGTGGGTGGGCGTGCAGAACTGTTTGCGGTTGCCTCTGGGTGTGCCGCCACGGCCGGCCCACCCGTGGGTGGGCGTGCAGAAGGGCCTGCGGTTGCCTCTGGGTGTGCCGCCACGGCCGGCCCACCCGTGGGTGGGCGTGCAGAACTGTTTGCGTGTGCCACTGCGTGTGCCGCCACAACCGGCCCACCCGTGGGTGGGCGTGCAGAACTGTTTACGTGTTCCACTGGGTGTGCCGCCACGGCCGGCCTACCCGAGGGTGGGCGTGCAGAAGAGTTTGCGGTTGCCTCTGGGTGTGCCGCCACGGCCGGCCCACCCGTGGGTGGGCGTTCAGAAGGGCCTGCGGTTGCCTCTGGGTGTGCCGCCACGGCCGGCCCACCCGTGGGTGGGCGTGCAGAACTGTTTGCGTGTGCCACTGGGTGTGCAGCCACGGCCGGCCCACCCGTGGGTGGGCGTGCAGAACTGTTTGCGGTTGCCTCTGGGTGTGCCGCCACGGCCGGCCCACCCGTGGGTGGGCGTGCAGAACTGTTTGCGTGTGCCTCTGGGTGTGCCGCCACGGCCGGCCCATTCGTAGGTGGGCGTGCAGAAAGGCCTGGGGTTGCCTCTGGGTGTGCTGCCACGGCCGGCCCACCCGTGGGTGGGCGTGCAGAACTGTTTGCGTGTGCCACTGGGTGTGCCGCTACGGCCGGCCCACCCGTGGGTGGGCGTGCAGAACTGTTTGCGGTTGCCTCTGGGTGTGCCGCCACGGCCGGCCCACCCGTGGGTGGGCGTGCAGAAAGGCCTGCGGTTGCCTCTGAGTGTGCCGCCACGGCCGGCCCACCCGTGGGTGGGCGTGCAGAACTGTTTGCGTGTGCCACTGGGTGTGCCGCCACGGCCGGCCCACCCGTGGGTGGGCGTGCAGAACTGTTTGCGGTTGCCTCTGGGTGTGCCGCCACGGCCGGCCCACCCGTGAGTGGGCGTGCAGAAGGGCCTGCGTGTGCCTCTGGGTGTGCCGCCACGGCCGGCCCACCCGTGGAGTGGGCGTGCAGAACTGTTATGCGTGTGCCTACTGGGTGTGCCGCCACGGCCGGCCCACCCGTGGGTGAGCGTGCAGAACTGTTTGCGTGTTCCTCTGGGTGTGCCGCCACGGCCCGGCCCACCCGTGGGTGGCTGTGCAGAAGGGTTTGCGGTTGCCTCCGGGTGTGCCGCCAAGGCCGGCCCACCCGTGGGTGGGCGTGCGGAAGGGTTTGTGGTTGCGTCTGGGTGTGCGGCCACGGCCGGCCCACCCGTGGGTGGGCGTGCAGAACTGTTTGCGGTTGCCTCTGGGTGTGCCGCCACGGCCGGCCCACCCGTGGGTGGGCGTGCAGAAGGGCCTGCGGTTGCCTCTGGGTGTGCAGCCACGGCTGGCCCACTCGTAGGTGGGCGTGCAGAAGGGCCTGCGGTTGCTTCTGGGTGTACCGCCACGGCCGGCCCACCCGTGGGTAGGCGTGCAGAACTGTTTGCGTGTGCCACTGGGTGTGCCGCCACGGACGGCCCACCCGTGGGTGGGCGTGCAGAAGGGCCTGCGTGTGCCTCTGGGTGTGCCGCCACGGCCGGCCCACCCACGGGTGGGCGTGCAGAAGGGCCGGAAGTTACATCTGGGTGTGCCGCCACGGCCGGCCCACCTGTGGGTGGGCGTGCAGAAGGGTTTGCGTGTGCCACTGGATGTGCCGCCACGGCCGGCCCACCCGTGGGTGGGCGTGCAGAACTGTTTGCGTGTGCCACTGGGTGTGCCGCCACGGCCGGCCCACCCGTGGGTGGGCGTGCAGAACTGTTTGCGTGTGCCACTGGATGTGCCGCCACGGCCGGCCCACCCGTGGGTGGGCGTGCAGAACTGTTTGCGTGTGCCACTGGGTGTGCCGCCACAGCCGGTTCACCCGTGGGTGGGCGTGCAGAACTGTTTGCGTGTGCCAATGGCTGTGCCGCCTCGGCCGGCCCACCCGTGGGTGGGCGTGCAGAAGGGTTTGCGTGTGCCTCTGGGTGTGCCGCCACGGCCGGCCCACCCGTGGGTGGGCGTGCAGAAGGGCCTGGGGTTGCCTCTGGGTGTGCCGGCACGGCCGGCCCACCCGTGGGTGGGCGTGCAGAATTGTTTGCGTGTGCCTCTGGATGTGCCGCTACGGCTGGCCCACCCGTGGTTGGGGCGTGCAGAAGGAGCCTGCGTTTGCCTCTGGGTCTGCCGCCACGGCCGGCCCACCCGTGGAGTGGGGCGTGCAGATAGGCCTGGGGTTGCCTCTGGTTGTGCCGCCACGGCCGGCCCACCCGTGGGTGGGCGTGCAGAACTGTTTGCGTGTGCCTTTGGGTGTGCCGCTACGGTCGGTCCACCCGTGGGTGGGCGTGCAGAACTGTTTGCGTGTGCCTGTGGGTGTGCTGCTACGGCCGGCCCACCCGTGGGTGGGCGTGCAGAAGGGCCTGCGGTTTCCTCTGGGTGTGCAGCCACGGCCGGCCCACCCGTGGCTGGGCGTGAAGAAGGGCCTGGGGTTGCCTCTGCGTGTGCCGCCACGGCCGGCCCACGCGTGGGTGGGCGTGCAGAAGGCCCTGGGTTTGCCTCTGGGTGTGCCGCCACGGCCGGCCCACCCGTGGGTAGGCGTGCAGAACTCTTTGCGTTTGCGTCTGGGTGTGCCGCCACGGCCGGCCCACCCGTGGCTGGGCATGCAGAAGGGCGTGCGTGGGGCTCTGTGTGTGCCGCCACGGCCGGCCCACCTGTGGGTGGGCGTGCAGAACTGTTTGCGTGTGCCACTGTATGTGCCGCCACGGCCGGCCCACCCGTGGGTGGGCGTGCAGAACTGTTTGCGGTTTCCTCTGGGTGTGCCGCCACAGCCGGCCCACCCGTGGGTGGGCGTGCAGAACTGTTTGCCTGTGCCACTGGGTGTGCCGCCACGGCCGGCCCACCCGTGGGTGGGCGTGCAGAACTGTTTGCGTGTGCCACTGGATGTGCCGCCACGGCCGGCCCACCCGTGGGTGGGCGTGCAGAAGGGTTTCGCGGTTGCCTCTGGGTGTGCCGCCACGGCCGGCCAACCCGTGGGTGGGGCGTGCAGAAGGGCCTGCGGTTGCCTCTGGGTGTGCCGCCACGGCCGGCCCACCCGTGGGTAGGCGTGCGGAACTGTTTGCGTGTGCCTCTGGGTGTGCCGCCACGGCCGGCCCACCCGTGGGTGGGCGTGCAGAAGGTCCTGGGGTTGCCTCTGGGTGTGCCGCCACGGCCGGCCCACCCGTGGGTGGGCGTGCAGAAGGGCCTGGGGTTGCCTCTGGGTGTGCCGCCACGGCCGGACCACCCGTGGGTGGGCGTGCAGAACTGTTTGCGTGTGCCTCTGGGTGTGCCGCCACGGCCGGCCGAGCCGTGGGTGGGCGTGCAAAAGGGCCTGCGGTTGCCTCTGGGTGTGCCGCCACGGCCGGCCCACCCGTGGGTGGGCGTGCAGAAGGGCCTGCGGTTGCCTCTGGGTGTGCCGCCACGGCCGGCCCACCCGTGGGTGGGCGTGCAGAACTGTTTGCGTGTGCCACTGGATGTGCCCCCACGGCCGGCCCACCCGTGGTGGGCGAGCAGAACTGTTTGCGGTTGCTCTGCGTGTGCCGCCACGGCCGGCCCACCCGTGGGTTTGTGTGCAGAAGGGCCTGCGGTTTCCTCTGGGTGTGCCGCCACGGCCGGCCCACCCGTGGGTGGGCGTGCAGAACTGTTTGCGTGTGCCACTGGGTGTGCCGCCACGGCCGGCCCACCCGTGGGTGGGCGTGCAGAACTGTTTGCGTGTTGCCTCTGGGTGTGCCGCCACGGCCGGCCCACCCGTGGGTGGGGCGTGCAGAAGGGCCTGCGGTTGCCTCTGGGTGTGCCGCCACGGCCGGCCCACCCGTGGGTGGGCGTGCAGAACTGTTTGCGGTGTGCCACTGGGTGTGCCGCCACGGCCGGCCCACCCGTGGGTGGGCGTGCAGAACGTGTTTGCGTGTTGCCTCTGGGTGTGCCGCCACGGCCGGCCCACCCGTGGGTGGGCGTGCAGAAGGGCCTGCGGTTGCCTCTGGGTGTGCCGCCACGGCCTGCCCACCCGTGGGTGGGCGTGCAGAACTGTTTGCGTGTGCCTCTGGATGTGCCGCCACGGCCGGCCCACCCGTGGGTGGGCGTGCAGAACTGTTTGCGTGTGCCACTGGGTGTGCCGCCACGGCCGGCCCACCCGTGGGTGGGCGTGCAGAACTGTTTGCGTGTGCCACTGGATGTGCCGCCACGGCCGGCCCACCCGTGGGTGGGCGTGCAGAAGCTGTTTGCGTGTGCCTCTGGGTGTGCCGCCACGGCCGGCCCACCCGTGGGTGGGCGTGCAGAACGGCTTGCGTGTTGCCTCTGGGTGTGCCGCCACGGCCGGCCCACCCGTGGGGTGGGCGTGCAGAACTGTTTGCGTGTGCCTCTGGATGTGCCGCTACGGCCGGCCCACCCGTGGGTGGGCGTGCAGAAGAGCCTGCGGTTGCCTCTGGGTTTGCCGCCACGGCCGGCCCACCCGTGGGTGGGCGTGCAGAACTGTTTGCGTGTGCCAGTGGGTGTGCCGCCACGGCCGGCCTACCCGTGGGTGGGCGTGCAGAACTGTTTGCGGTTGCCTCTGGGTGTGCCGCCACGGCCGTCCTACCCGTGGGTGGGGCGTGCAGAAGGGCCTGCGGTTGCCTCTGGGTGTGCCGCCACGGCCGGCCCACCCGTGGGTGGGGCGTGCAGAAGGGCCTGGGGTTGCCTCTGGGTGTGCCGCCACGGCGGACCACCCGTGGGTGGGCGTGCAGAACTGTTTGCGTGTGCCTCTGGGTGTGCCGCCACGGCCGGCCGACCCGTGGGTGGGGCGTGCAGAAGGGCCTGCGGTTGCCTCTGCGTGTGCAGCCACGGCCGGCCCACCCGTGGGTGGGCGTGCAGAAGAGCCTGCATTTGCCTCTGGGTGTGCCGCCACGGCCGGCCCACTCGTGGGTGGGCGTGCAGAACTGTTTGCGTGTGCCACTGGGTGTGCCCCCACGGCCGGCCCACCCGTGGGTGGGCGTGCAGAACTTTTTGCGGTTGCCTCTGGGTGTGCCGCCACGGCCGGCCCACCCGTGGGTGGGCGTGCAGAAGGGCCTGCGGTTGCCTCTGGGTGTGCCGCCACGGCCGGCCCACCCGTGGGTCGGCGTGCAGAACTGTTTGCGTGTGCCTCTGGGTGTGCCGCCACGGCCGGCCCACCCGTGGGTGGGCGTGCAGAACTGTTTGCGTGTGCCACTGGGTGTGCCGCCACGGCCGGCCCACCCGTGGGTGGGCGTGCAGAAGGGCCTTGGTTTGCCTCTGGGTGTGCCGCCACGGCCGGCCCTCCCGTGGGTGGGCGTGCAGAAGGGCCTGCGGTTGCCTCTGGGTGTGCCGCCACGGCCGGCCCACCCGTGGGTGGGCGTGCAGAAGTGCCTGCGGTTGCCTCTGGGTGTGCCGCCACGGCCGGCCCACCCGTGGGTGGGCGTGCAGAACTGTTTGCGTGTGCCACTGGGTGTGCCACCACGGCCGGCCCACCCGTGGGTGGGCGTGCAGAAGGGCCTGCAGTTGCCTCTGGGTGTGCCGCCACGGCCGGCCCACCCGTGGGTGGGCGTGCAGAACTGTTTGCGTGTGCCTCTGGGTGTGCCGCCACGGCCGGCCCACCCGTGGGTGGGCGTGCAGAAGGGCCTGCGTTTGCCTATGGGTGTGCGGCCACGGCCGGCCCACCCGTGGGTGGGCGTGCAGAAGGGCCTGGGGTTGTCTCAAGGTGAGCGGCCACGGCCGGCCCACCCGTGGGTGGGCGTGCAGAAGTACCTGCGGTTGCCTCTGGGTGTGCCGCCACGGCCGGCCCACCCGTGGGCGGGCGTGGAGAAGGGCTTGCGTGTGCCTCTGGGTGTGCCGCCACGGCCGGCCCACTCCTGGGTAGGCGTGCAGAACTCTTTGCGTGTGCGTCTGGGTGTGCCGCCACGGCCGGCCCACCCGTGGGTGGGCATGCAGAAGGGCCTGCGTGTGCCTCTGGTTGTGCCGCCACGGCCGGCCCACCAGTGGGTGGGCGTGCAGAACTGTTTGCGTGTGCCACTGGATGTGCCGCCACGGCCGGCCCACCCGTGGGTGGGCGTGCAGAACTGTTTGCGTGTGCCACTGCGTGTGCCGCCACAACCGGCCCACCCGTGGGTGGGCGTGCAGAACTGTTTACGTGTTCCACTGGGTGTGCCGCCACGGCCGGCCTACCCGAGGGTGGGCGTGCAGAAGAGTTTGCGGTTGCCTCTGGGTGTGCCGCCACGGCCGGCCCACCCGTGGGTGGGGCGTTCAGAAGGGCCTGCGGTTGCCTCTGGGTGTGCCGCCACGGCCGGCCCACCCGTGGGTGGGCGTGCAGAACTGTTTGCGTGTGCCACTGGGTGTGCAGCCACGGCCGGCCCACCCGTGGGTGGGCGTGCAGAACTGTTTGCGGTTGCCTCTGGGTGTGCCGCCACGGCCGGCCCACCCGTGGGTGGGCGTGCAGAACTGTTTGCGTGTGCCTCTGGGTGTGCCGCCACGGCCGGCCCATTCGTAGGTGGGCGTGCAGAAAGGCCTGGGGTTGCCTCTGGGTGTGCTGCCACGGCCGGCCCACCCGTGGGTGGGCGTGCAGAACTGTTTGCGTGTGCCACTGGGTGTGCCGCTACGGCCGGCCCACCCGTGGGTGGGCGTGCAGAACTGTTTGCGGTTGCCTCTGGGTGTGCCGCCACGGCCGGCCCACCCGTGGGTGGGCGTGCAGAAAGGCCTGCGGTTGCCTCTGGGTGTGCCGCCACGGCCGGCCCACCCGTGGGTGGGCGTGCAGAAAGGCCTGCGGTTGCCTCTGGGTGTGCTGCCACGGCCGGCCCACCCGTGGGTGGGCGTGCAGAACTGTTTGCGTGTGCCGCTGGGTGTGCCGCCACGGCCGGCCCACCCGTGGGTGGGCGTGCAGAACTGTTTGCGGTTGCCTCTGGGTGTGCCGCCACGGCCGGCCCACCCGTAAGTGGGCGTGCAGAAGGGCCTGCGTGTGCCTCTGGGTGTGCCGCCACGGCCGGCCCACCCGTGGGTGGGCGTGCAGAACTGTTTGCGTGTGCCTCTGGGTGTGCCGCCACGGCCGGCCCACCCGTGGGTGGGCGTGCAGAAGGGCCAGCAGTTGCCTCTGGGTGTGCCGCCACGGCCGGCCCACCCGTGGGTGCGCGTGCAGAACTGTTTGCGTGTTCCTCTGGGTGTGCCGCCACGGCCGGCCCACCCGTGGGTGGCTGTGCAGAAGGGTTTGCGGTTGCCTCCGGGTGTGCCGCCACGGCCGGCCCACCCGTGGGTGGGCGTGCGGAAGGGTTTGTGGTTGCGTCTGGGTGTGCGGCCACGGCCGGCCCACCCGTGGGTGGGCGTGCAGAACTGTTTGCGGTTGCCTCTGGGTGTGCCGCCACGGCCGGCCCACCCGTGGGTGGGCGTGCAGAAGGGCCTGCGGTTGCCTCTGGGTGTGCAGCCACGGCTGGCCCACTCGTAGGTGGGCGTGCAGAAGGGCCTGCGGTTGCTTCTGGGTGTACCGCCACGGCCGGCCCACCCGTGGGTAGGCGTGCAGAACTGTTTGCGTGTGCCACTGGGTGTGCCGCCACGGACGGCCCACCCGTGGGTGGGCGTGCAGAAGGGCCTGCGTGTGCCTCTGGGTGTGCCGCCACGGCCGGCCCACCCACGGGTGGGCGTGCAGAAGGGCCGGAAGTTACATCTGGGTGTGCCGCCACGGCCGGCCCACCTGTGGGTGGGCGTGCAGAAGGGTTTGCGTGTGCCACTGGATGTGCCGCCACGGCCGGCCCACCCGTGGGTGGGCGTGCAGAACTGTTTGCGTGTGCCACTGGGTGTGCCGCCACGGCCGGCCCACCCGTGGGTGGGCGTGCAGAACTGTTTGCGTGTGCCACTGGATGTGCCGCCACGGCCGGCCCACCCGTGGGTGGGCGTGCAGAACTGTTTGCGTGTGCCACTGGGTGTGCCGCCACAGCCGGTTCACCCGTGGGTGGGCGTGCAGAACTGTTTGCGTGTGCCAATGGCTGTGCCGCCTCGGCCGGCCCACCCGTGGGTGGGCGTGCAGAAGGGTTTGCGTGTGCCTCTGGGTGTGCCGCCACGGCCGGCCCACCCGTGGGTGGGCGTGCAGAAGGGCCTGGGGTTGCCTCTCGGTGTGCCGGCACGGCCGGCCCACCCGTGGGTGGGCGTGCAGAACTGTTTGCGTGTGCCTCTGGATGTGCCGCTACGGCTGGCCCACCCGTGGTTGGGCGTGCAGAAGGGCCTGCGTTTGCCTCTGGGTCTGCCGCCACGGCCGGCCCACCCGTGGGTGGGCGTGCAGATAGGCCTGGGGTTGCCTCTGGTTGTGCCGCCACGGCCGGCCCACCCGTGGGTGGGCGTGCAGAACTGTTTGCGTGTGCCTTTGGGTGTGCCGCTACGGTCGGTCCACCCGTGGGTGGGCGTGCAGAACTGTTTGCGTGTGCCTGTGGGTGTGCTGCTACGGCCGGCCCACCCGTGGGTGGGCGTGCAGAAGGGCCTGCGGTTTCCTCTGGGTGTGCAGCCACGGCCGGCCCACCCGTGGCTGGGCGTGCAGAAGGGCCTGGGGTTGCCTCTAGGTGAGCCGCCACGGCCGGCCCACCCGTGGGTGGGCGTGCAGAAGTGCCTGCGTTTGCCTCTGGGTGTGCCGCCACGGCCGGCCCACCCGTGGGTGGGCGTGCAGAACTGTTTGCGGTTGCCTCTGGGTGTGCAGCCACGGCCGGCCCACCCGTGGGTGGGCGTGCAGAACTGCTTGCGGTTGCCTCTGGGTGTGCCGCCACGGCCGGCCCACCCGTGGGTGGGCGTGCAGAAGGGCCTGCGTGTGCCTCTGGGTGTGCCGCCACGGCCGGCCCACCCGTGGGTGGGCGTGCAGAACTGTTTGCGTGTGCCACTGGGTGTGCCGCCACGGCCGGCCCACCCGTGGGTGGCGTGCAGAAGCTGTTTGCGTGTGCCTCTGGGTGTGCCGCCACGACCGGCCCACCCGTGGGTGGGGCGTGCAGAAGCTGTTTGCGTGTTGCCACTGGGTGTGCCGCCACGGCCGGCCCACCCGTGGGTGGGCGTGCAGAAGAGTTTGCGGTTGCCTCTGGGTGTGCCGCCACGGCCGGCCCACCCGTGGGTGGGCGTGCAGAAGGGCCTGCGGTTGCCTCTGGGTGTGCCGCCACGGCCGGCCCACCCGTGGGTGGGGCGTGCAGAACTGTTTGCGTGTGCCACTGGGTGTGCAGCCACGGCCGGCCCACCCGTGGGTGGGCGTGCAGAACTGGGTTTGCGGTTGCCTCTGGGTGTGCCGCCACGGCCGGCCCCACCCGTGGAGTGGGCGTGCAGAACTGTTTGCGTGTGCGTCTGGGTGTGCCGCCACGGCCGGCCCATCCGTGGGTGGGGCGTGCAGAAAGGCCTGCGGTTGCCTCTGGGTGTGCCGCCACGGCCGGCCCACCCGTGGGTGGGCGTGCAGAACTGTTTGCGTGTGCCACTGGGTGTGCCGCCACGGCCGGCCCACCCGTGGGTGGGGCGTGCAGAACTGTTTGCGGTTGCCTCTGGGTGTGCCGCCACGGCCGGCCCACCCGTGGGTGGGCGTGCAGAAAGGCCTGCGGTTGCCTCTGGGTGTGCCGCCACGGCCGGCCCACCCGTGGGTGGGCGTGCAGAAGGGCCTGGGGTTGCCTCTGGGTGTGCTGCCACGGCCGGCCCACCCGTGGGTGGGCGTGCAGAACTGTTTGCGTGTGCCTCTGGGTGTGCCGCCACGGCCGGCCCACCCGTGGGTGGGCGTGCAGAACTGTTTGCGGTTGCCTCTGGGTGTGCCGCCACGGCCGGCCCACCCGTGGAGTGGGCGTGCAGAAGGGCCTGCGTGTGCCTCTGGGTGTGCCGCCACGGCCGGCCCACCCGTGGGTGGGGCGTGCAGAACTGTTTGCGTGTGCCTCTGGGTGTGCCGCCACGGCCGGCCCATTCGTGGGTGGGGCGTGCAGAAGGGCCTGCGTGTTGCCTCTGGGTGTGCCGCCACGGCCGGCCCACCCGTGGGTGGGGCGTGCAGAACTGTTTGCGTGTTGCCTCTGGGGTGTGCCGCCACGGCCGGCCCACCCGTGGGTGGCTGTGCAGAAGGGTTTGCGTGTTGCCTCTGGGTGTGCCGCCACGGCCGGCCCACCCGTGGGTGGGGCGTGCAGAAGGGTTTGCGGTTGCCTCTGGGTGTGCCGCCACGGCCGGCCCACCCGTGGGTGGGGCGTGCAGAACTGTTTGCGGTTGCCTCTGGGTGTGCCGCCACGGCCGGCCCACCCGTGGGTGGGCGTGCAGAAGAGCCTGCGTGTTGCCTCTGGGTGTGCCGCCACGGCCGGCCCACCCGTGGGTGGGGCGTGCAGAAGTGCCTGCGTGTTGCCTCTGGGTGTGCCGCCACGGCCGGCCCACCCGTGGGTGGGCGTGCAGAACTGTTTGCGTGTGCCACTGGGTGTGCCGCCACGGCCGGCCCACCCGTGGGTGGGCGTGCAGAAGGGCCTGCGTGTTGCCTCTGGGTGTGCCGCCACGGCCGGCCCACCCGTGGGTGGGCGTGCAGAAGGGCCTGCGGTTGCCTCTGGGTGTGCCGCCACGGCCGGCCCACCCGTGGGTGGGCGTGCAGAAGGTGTTTGCGTGTGCCTCTGGGTGTGCCGCCACGGCCGGCCCACCCGTGGGTGGGCGTGCAGAACTGTTTGCGTGTTGCCTCTGGGTGTGCCGCCACGGCCGGCCCACCCGTGGGTGGGCGTGCAGAACTGTTTGCGTGTGCCACTGGGTGTGCCGCCACGGCCGGCCCACCCGTGGGTGGGCGTGCAGAACTGTTCTGCGAGTGTGCCACTGGGTGTGCCGCCACGGCCGGCCCACCCGTGGGTGGGGCGTGCAGAACTGTTTGCGTGTGCCACTGGGTGTGCCGCCACGGCCGGCCCACCCGTGGGTGGGCGTGCAGAAGGGCCTGCGTGTGCCTCTGGGTGTGCCGCCACGGCCGGCCCACCCGTGGGTGGGCGTGCAGAAGGGCCTAGAGTTGCCTCTGGGTGTGCCGCCACGGCCGGCCCACCCGTGGGTGGGCGTGCAGAAGGGCCGGCAGTTACATCTGGGTGTGCCGCCACGGCCGGCCCACCCGTGGAGTGGGCGTGCAGGACTGTTTGCGTGTGCCACTGGGTGTGCCGCCACGGCCGGCCCACCCGTGGGTGGGGCGTGCAGAAGGGTTTGCGGTTGGCTCTGGGTGTGCCGCCACGGCTGGCCCCCGTGGGTGGGGCGTGCGGATGGGTTTGTGGTTGCCTCTGGGTGTCCCGCCACGGCCGGTCAACCCGTGGGTGGGCTTGCAGAACTGTTTGCGTGTGCCTCTGGGTGTGCCGCCACGGCCGGCCCACCCGTGGGTGGGCGTGCAGAACTGTTTGCGTGTCCCACTGGGTGTGCCGCCACGGCCGGCCCACCCGTGGGTGGGGCGTGCAGAAGGGCCTTGGTTTGCCTCTGGGTGTGCCGCCACGGCCGGCCCTCCCGTGGGTGGGGCGTGCAGAAGGGCCTGCGGTTGCCTCTGGGTGTGCCGCCACGGCCGGCCCACCCGTGGGTGGGCGTGCAGAAGTGCCTGCGGTTGCCTCTGGGTGTGCCGCCACGGCCGGCCCACCCGTGGGTGGGCGTGCAGAACTGTTTGCGTGTGCCACTGGGTGTGCCGCCACGGCCGGCCCACCCGTGGGTGGGCGTGCAGAACTGTTTGCGGTTGCCTCTGGGTGTGCCGCCACGGCCGGCCCACCCGTGGGTGGGCGTGCAGAACTGTTTGCGTGTGCCTCTGGGTGTGCCGCCACGGCCGGCCCACCCGTGGGTGGGCGTGCAGAAGGGCCTGCGGTTGCCTCTGGGTGTGCCGCCACGGCCGGCCCACCCGTGGGTGGGCGTGCAGAAGGGCCTGCGTGTGCCTCTGGGTGTGCCGCCACGGCCGGCCCACCCGTGGGTGGGCGTGCAGAAGGGCCTGCGAAGTTACATCTGGGTGTGCCGCCACGGCCGGCCCACCTGTGGGTGGGCGTGCAGAAGAGTTTGCGTGTGCCACTGGATGTGCCGCCACGGCCGGCCCACCCGTGGGTGGGGCGTGCAGAACTGTTTGCGTGTGCCACTGGGTGTGCCGCCACGGCCGGCCCACCCGTGGGTGGGCGTGCAGAACTGTTTGCGTGTGCCACTGGATGTGCCGCCACGGCCGGCCCACCCGTGGGTGGGGCGTGCAGAACTGTTTGCGTGTGCCACTGGGTGTGCCGCCACGGCCGGTTCCACCCGTGGGTGGGCGTGCAGAACTGTTTGCGTGTGCCAATGGCTGTGCCGCCTCGGCCGGCCCACCCGTGGGTGGGCGTGCAGAAGGGTTTCGCGTGTGCCTCTGGGTGTGCCGCCACGGCCGGCCCACCCGTGGGTGGGCGTGCAGAAGGGCCTGCGGGGTTGCCTCTCGGTGTGCCGGCACGGCCGGCTCACCCGTGGGTGGGCGTGCAGAACTGTTTGCGTGTGCCTCTGGATGTGCCGCTACGGCCGGCCCACCCGTGGGTGGGCGTGCAGAAGGGTTTGCGTGTGCCTCTGGGTGTGCCGCCACGGCCGGCCCACCCGTGGGTGGGCGTGCAGATAGGCCTGGGGTTGCCTCTGGTTGTGCCGCCACGGCCGGCCCACCCGTGGGTGGGCGTGCAGAACTGTTTGCGTGTGCCTTTGGGTGTGCCGCTACGGTCGGTCCACCCGTGGGTGGGCGTGCAGAACTGTTTGCGTGTGCCTGTGGGTGTGCTGCTACGGCCGGCCCACCCGTGGGTGGGCGTGCAGAAGGGCCTGCGGTTTCCTCTGGGTGTGCAGCCACGGCCGGCCCACCCGTGGCTGGGCGTGCAGAAGGGCCTGGGGTTGCCTCTAGGTGAGCCGCCACGGCCGGCCCACCCGTGGGTGGGCGTGCAGAAGTGCCTGCGTTTGCCTCTGGGTGTGCCGCCACGGCCGGCCCACCCGTGGGTGGGCGTGCAGAACTGTTTGCGGTTGCCTCTGGGTGTGCAGCCACGGCCGGCCCACCCGTGGGTGGGCGTGCAGAAGGGCCTGCGGTTGCCTCTGGGTGTGCAGCCACGGCTGGCCCACTCGTGGGTGGGCGTACAGAAGGGCCTGCGGTTGCTTCTGGGTGTGCCGCCACGGCCGGCCCACCCGTGGGTAGGCGTGCAGAACTGTTTGCGTGTGCCACGGGGTGTGCCGCCACGGACGGCCCACCCGTGGGTGGGCGTGCAGAAGGGCCTGCGTGTGCCTCTGGGTGTGCCGCCACGGCCGGCCCACCCGTGGGTGGGCGTGCAGAAGGGCCTAGAGTTGCCTCCGGGTGTGCCGCCACGGCCGGCCCACCCGTGGGTGGGCGTGCAGAAGGGCCGGCAGTTACATCTGGGTGTGCCGCCACGGCCGGCCCACCCGTGGGTGGGCGTGCAGGACTGTTTGCGTGTGCCACTGGGTGTGCCGCCACGGTAGGCCCACCCGTGGGTGGGCGTGCAGAAGGGTTTGCGGTTGGCTCTGGGTGTGCCGCCACGGCTGGCCCCCCCGTGGGTGGGCGTGCGGATGGGTTTGTGGTTGCCTCTGGGTGTCCCGCCACGGCCGGTCAACCCGTGGGTGGGCTTGCAGAACTGTTTGCGTGTGCCTCTGGGTGTGCCGCCACGGCCGGCCCACCCGTGGGTGGGCGTGCAGAACTGTTTGCGTGTCCCACTGGGTGTGCCGCCACGGCCGGCCCACCCGTGGGTGGGCGTGCAGAAGGGCCTTGGTTTGCCTCTGGGTGTGCCGCCACGGCCGGCCCTCCCGTGGGTGGGCGTGCAGAAGGGCCTGCGGTTGCCTCTGGGTGTGCCGCCACGGCCGGCCCACCCGTGGGTGGGCGTGCAGAAGTGCCTGCGGTTGCCTCTGGGTGTGCCGCCACGGCCGGCCCACCCGTGGGTGGGCGTGCAGAACTGTTTGCGTGTGCCACTGGGTGTGCCGCCACGGCCGGCCCACCCGTGCGTGGGCGTGCAGAACTGTTTGCGGTTGCCTCTGGGTGTGCCGCCACGGCCGGCCCACCCGTGGGTGGGCGTGCAGAACTGTTTGCGTGTGCCTCTGGGTGTGCCGCCACGGCCGGCCCACCCGTGGGTGGGCGTGCAGAAGGGCCTGCGTTTGCCTATGGGTGTGCGGCCACGGCCGGCCCACCCGTGGGTGGGCGTGCAGAAGGGCCTGGGGTTGTCTCAAGGTGAGCGGCCACGGCCGGCCCACCCGTGGGTGGGCGTGCAGAAGTACCTGCGGTTGCCTCTGGGTGTGCCGCCACGGCCGGCCCACCCGTGGGCGGGCGTGGAGAAGGGCTTGCGTGTGCCTCTGGGTGTGCCGCCACGGCCGGCCCACTCCTGGGTAGGCGTGCAGAACTCTTTGCGTGTGCGTCTGGGTGTGCCGCCACGGCCGGCCCACCCGTGGGTGGGCATGCAGAAGGGCCTGCGTGTGCCTCTGGTTGTGCCGCCACGGCCGGCCCACCAGTGGGTGGGCGTGCAGAACTGTTTGCGTTTGCCACTGGATGTGCCGCCACGGCAGGCCCACCCGTGGGTGGGCGTGCAGAACTGTTTGCGTGTGCCACTGGGTGTGCCGCCACAACCGGCCCACCCGTGGGTGGGCGTGCAGAACTGTTTTGCGTGTGCCACTGGGTGTGCCGCCACGGCCGGCCCACCCGTGGGTGGGCGTGCAGAAGAGCCTGCGGTTGCCTCTGGGTGTGCCGCCACGGCCGGCCCACCCGTGGGTGGGGCGTGCAGAAGTGCCTGCGTGTTGCCTCTGGGTGTGCCGCCACGGCCGGCCCCACCCGTGGGTGGGCGTGCAGAACTGTTTGCGTGTGCCACTGGGTGTGCCGCCACGGCCGGCCCACCCGTGGGTGGGCGTGCAGAAGAGTTTGCGGTTGCCTCTGGGTGTGCCGCCACGGCCGGCCCACCCGTGGGTGGGCGTGCAGAAGGGCCTGCGTGTTGCCTCTGGGTGTGCCGCCACGGCCGGCCCACCCGTGGGTGGGCGTGCAGAACTGTTTGCGTGTGCCACTGGGTGTGCCGCCACGGCCCGGCCCACCCGTGGGTGGCGTGCAGAACTGTTTGCGTGTGCCACTGGGTGTGCCGCCACGGCCGGCCCACCCGTGGGTGGGCGTGCAGAAGAGTTTGCGGTTGCCTCTGGGTGTGCCGCCACGGCCGGCCCACCCGTGGGTGAGCGTGCAGAAGGGCCTGCGGTTGCCTCTGGGTGTGCAGCCACGGCCGGCCCACCCGTGGGTGGGCGTGCAGAACTGTTTGCGTGTGCCACTGGGTGTGCCGCCACGGCCGGCCCACCCGTGGGTGGGGCGTGCAGAACTGTTTGCGTGTGCCACTGGGTGTGCCGCCACGGCCGGCCCACCCGTGGGTGGGCGTGCAGAACTGTTTCGCGTGTTGCCTCTGGGTGTGCCGCCACGGCCGGCCCACCCGTGGGTGGGCGTGCAGAAAGGTCTGCGGTGTGCCTCTGGGGTGTGCCGCCACGGCCGGCCCACCCGTGGGTGGGGCGTGCAGAACTGTTTGCGTGTGCCACTGGGTGTGCCGCCACGGCCGGCCCCACCCGTGGGTGGGCGTGCAGAACTGTTTGCGTGTGCCTCTGGGTGTGCCGCCACGGCCGGCCCACCCGTGGGTGGGCGTGCAGAAGGGCCTGCGGTGTGCCTCTGGGTGTGCCGCCACGGCCGGCCCACCCGTGGGTGGGCGTGCAGAAGGCCTGCGTGTGCCTCTGGGTGTGCCGCCACGGCCGGCCCACCCGTGGGTGGGCGTGCAGAACTGTTTGCGTGTGCCTCTGGGTGTGCCGCCACGGCCGGCCCACCCGTGGGTGGGCGTGCAGAACTGTTTGCGTGTTGCCTCTGGGTGTGCCGCCACGGCCGGCCCACCCGTGGGTGGGGCGTGCAGAACTGTTTGCGTGTGCCACTGGGTGTGCCGCCACGGCCGGCCCACCCGTGGGTGGGGCGTGCAGAACTGTTTGCGTGTGCCACTGGGTGTGCCGCCACGGCCGGCCCACCCGTGGGTGGGGCGTGCAGAACTGTTTGCGTGTTGCCACTGGGTGTGCCGCCACGGCCGGCCCACCCGTGGGGTGGGGCGTGCAGAACTGTTTGCGTGTTGCCTCTGGGTGTGCCGCCACGGCCGGCCCACCCGTGGGTGGGCGTGCAGAACTGTTTGCGTGTGCCTCTGGGTGTGCCGCCACGGCCGGCCCACCCGTGGGTGGAGCGTGCAGAAGGGCTTGCGTGTTGCCTCTGGGTGTGCCGCCACGGCCGGCCCACCCGTGGGTGGGCGTGCAGAAGGGCCTGCGTGTTGCCTCTGGGGTGTGCCGCCACGGCCGGCCCACCCGTGGGTGGGCGTGCAGAACTGTTTGCGTGTGCCACTGGGTGTGCCGCCACGGCCGGCCCACCGTGGGTGGGCGTGCAGAAGCTGTCTGCGTGTTGCCTCTGGGTGTGCCGCCACGGCCGGCCCACCCGTGGGTGGGCGTGCAGAAGGGCCTGCGAGTTGCCTCTGGGTGTGCCGCCACGGCCGGCCCACCCGTGGGTGGGCGTGCAGAACGTGCTTGCGTTTGCCTCTGGGTGTGCCGCCACGGCCGGCCCACCCGTGGAGTGGGCGTGCAGAACTGTTTGCGTGTGCCACTGGGTGTGCCGCCACGGCCGGCCCACCCGTGGGTGGGCGTGCAGAACTGTTTCGTGTTGCCTCTGGGTGTGCCGCCACGGCCGGCCCACCCGTGGGTGGGCGTGCAGAACTGTTTGCGTGTGCCACTGGGTGTGCCGCCACGGCCGGCCCACCCGTGGGTGGGCGTGCAGAACTGTATGCGTGATCCACTGGGTGTGCCGCCACAGCCGGCTCACCCGTGGCTGGGCGTGCAGAACTATTTGCGTGTGCCACTGAGTGTGCCGCCACGGCCGGCCCACCCGTGGGTGGGCGTGCAGAAAGGCTTCTGCGGTTGCCTCTGGGTGTGCCGCCACGGCCGGCCCACCCGTGGGGTGGGGCGTGCAGAAGAGCCTGGGGTTGCCTCTTGGTGTGCCGCCACGGCCGGCCCACCCGTGGGTGGGCGTGCAGAAGTGCCTGCGGTTGCCTCTGGGTGTGCCGCCACGGCCGGCCCACCCGTGGGTGGGCGTGCAGAACTGTTTGCGTGTGCCACTGGGTGTGCCGCCACGGCCGGCCCACCTGGGTGGGCGTGCAGAAGTTGCGTTGCCCTGGGTGTGCCGCCACGGCGGCCACCGTGGGTGGCGTGCAGAAGGGCCTGCGTGTTGCCTCTGGGTGTGCCGCCACGGCCGGCCCACCCGTGGGTGGGCGTGCAGAACTGTTTGCGTGTGCCACTGGGTGTGCCGCCACGGCCGGTCCACCCGTGGGTGGGCGTGCAGAACTGTATGCGTGTGCCCACTGGGTGTGCCGCCACGGCCGGCCCACCCGTGGGTGGGCGTGCAGAACTGTTTGCGTGTGCCACTGGGTGTGCCGCCACGGCCGGCCCACCCGTGGGTGGGCGTGCAGAACTGTATGCGTGATGCCACTGGGTGTGCCGCCACGGCCGGCCCACCCGTGGGTGGGCGTGCAGAACTGTTTGCGTGATCCCACTGGGTGTGCCGCCACGGCCGGCCCACCCGTGGGGTGGCGTGCAGAAGTCTTTGCGTGTTGCCACTGGGTGTGCCGCCACGGCCGGCCCACCCGTGGGTGGGCGTGCAGAAGTGCCTGCGTGTTGCCTCTGGGTGTGCCGCCACGGCCGGCCCACCCGTGGGTGGGCGTGCAGAACTGTCTCGTGTGCCTCTGGGTGTGCGCCACGGCCGGCCCACCCGTGGGTGGGGCGTGCAGAAGAGCCGGCAGTTGCCTCTGGGTGTGCCGCCACGGCCGGCCACCCGTGGGTGGGCGTGCAGAAGTGCCTGCGGTTGCCTCTGGGTGTGCCGCCACGGCCGGCCCACCCGTGGGTGGGCGTGCAGAAACTGTTTGCGTGTGCCACTGGGTGTGCCGCCACGGCCGGCCCACCCGTGGGTGGGGCGTGCAAGAACTGTTTGCGGTTGCCTCTGGGTGTGCCGCCACGGCCGGCCCACCCGTGGGTGGGGCGTGCAGAACTGTTTGCGTGTGCCACTGGGTGTGCCGCCACGGCCGGCCCACCCGTGGAGTGGGCGTGCAGAAGCTGTTTGCGTGTGCCACTGGGTGTGCCGCCACGGCCGGCCCACCCGTGGGTGGGGCGTGCAGAACTGTTTGCGTTTGCCACTGGGGTGTGCCGCCACGGCCGGCCCACCCGTGGGTGGCGTGCAGAACGGCCTGGCGTGTGCCTCTGGGTGTGCCGCCACGGCCGGCCCACCCGTGGGTGGGCGTGCAGAACTGTTTGCGTGTGCCACTGGGTGTGCCGCCACGGCCGGCCCACCCGTGGGTGGGGCGTGCAGAAGGGCCTGCGTGTTGCCTCTGAGTGTGCCGCCACGGCCGGCCCACCGTGGGTGGGCGTGCAGAACTGTTTGCGTGTGCCTCTGGGTGTGCCGCCACGGCCGGCCCACTCGTGGGTGGGCGTGCAGAACTGTTTGCGTGTGCCACTGGGTGTGCCGCCACGGCCGGCTCACCGTGGCTGGCGTGCAGAACTCTTTGCGTGTGCCACTGGGTGTGCCGCCACGGCCGGCCCACCCGTGGGTGGGGCGTGCAGAAATGTTTGCGTGTTGCCTCTGGGTGTGCCGCCACGGCCGGCCCACCCGTGGGTGGGCGTGCAGAATTGTTTGCGTGTGCCACTGGGTGTGCCGCCACGGCCGGCCCACCCGTGGGTGGGCGTGCAGAAGTGCCTGCGTTTGCCTCTGGGTGTGCCGCCACGGCCGGCCCACCCGTGGGTGGGCGTGCAGAACTGTTTGCATGTGCCACTGGGTGTGCCGCCACGGCCGGCCCACCCGTGGGTGGGCGTGCAGAAGTGTTTGCGTGTGCCACTGGGTGTGCCGCCACGGCCGGCCCACCCGTGGAGTGGGCGTGCAGAAGGGCCTGCGGTTGCCTCTGGGTGTGCCGCCACGGCCGGCCCACCCGTTGAGTGGGCGTGCAGAAGGGCCTGCGTGTTGCCTCTGGGTGTGCCGCCACGGCCGGCCCACCCGTGGGTGAGCGTGCAGAACTGTTTGCGTGTGCCACTGGGTGTGCCGCTTCGGCCGGCCCACCCGTGGAGTGGGCGTGCAGAACTGTTTGCGTGTGCCACTGGGTGTGCCGCCACGGCCGGCCCACCCGTGGAGTGGGCGTGCAGAAGGGTTTGCGGTTGCCTCTGGGTGTGCCGCCACGGCCGGCCCACCCGTGGGTGGGCGTGCAGAAGGGCCTGCGGTTGCCTCTGGGTGTGCCGCCACGGCCGACCCACCCGTGGGTGGGCGTGCAGAACTGTTTGCGTGTGCCACTGGGTGTGCCGCCACGGCCGGCCCACCCGTGGGTGGGCGTGCAGAAAGGGTTTGCGGTTGCCTCTGGGTGTGCCGCCACGGCCGGCCCAACCGTGGGTGGGCGTGCAGAACTGTTTGCGTGTGCCACTGGGTGTGCCGCCACGAACCGGCCCACCCGTGGCGTGGGCGTGCAGAACTGTTTGCGTGTGCCAATGGGTGTGCCGCCGCGGCCGGCCCACCAGTGGGGGGCGTGCAGAAGGGTTTGCGGTTGCCTCTGGGTGTGCCGCCACGGCCGGCCCACCCGTGGAGTGGGCGTGCAGAAAGGCCTGCTGTTGCCTCTGGTTGTGCCGCCACGGTCGGCCCACTCGTGGAGTGGGCGTGCAGAACCGTTGCGTGTGCCAATGGGTGTGCAGCCACGGCCGGCCCACCCGTGGGTGGGCGTGCAGAAGAGCCTGGGGTTGCCTCTCGGTGTGCCGCCACGGCCGACCCACCCGTGGGTGGGCGTGCAGAAAGAGCCTGCGGTTTGCCTCTGGGTGTGCCGCCACGGCCGGTTCACTCGTGGGTGTGCGTGAAGATCTGTTTGCGTGTGCCAATGGGTGTGGCGCCACGGCACGGCCCACCCGTGGGTGGGCGTGCAGAACTGTTTCGCGTGTGCCTCTGGGTGTGCCGCCATGGCCGACCCACCCGTGGGTGGGCGTGCAGAACTGTTTGCGTGTGCCACTGGGTGTGCCGCCACGGCCGGCCCACCCGTGGGTGGGGCGTGCAGAACTGTTCGCGGTTGCCTCTGGGTGTGCCGCCACGGCCGGCCCACCCGTAAGTGGGGCGTGCAGAAGGGCCTGCGTGTGCCTCTGGGTGTGCCGCCACGGCCGGCCCACCCGTGGGTGGCGTGCAGAACTGTTTGCGTGTGCCTCTGGGTGTGCCGCCACGGCCGGCCCATTCGTGAGGTGGGCGTGCAGAAAGGCCTGGGGTTGCCTCTGGGTGTGCTGCCACGGCCGGCCCACCCTTGGGTGGGCGTGCAGAACTGTTTGCGTGTGCCAATGGGTGTGCCGCCACGGCCGGCCCACCCGTGGGTGGGCGTGCAGAACTGTTTGCGTGTGCCACTGGATGTGCCGCCACGGCCGGCCCACCCGTGGGTTGGCGTGCAGAACTGTATCCGTGTGCCCACTGGGTGTGCCGCCACAGCCGGCCCACCTGTGGGTGGGCGTGCAGAACTGTTTCGCGTGTGCCACTAGGTGTGCCGCCACGGCCGGCCCACCCGTGGGTGGGCGTGCAGAAGGGCTATGCGTGATCCACTGGGTGTGCCGCCACGGCCGGCCCACCTGTGGAGTGGGCGTGCAGAACTGTTTGCGTGTGCCATTAGGTGTGCCGCCCGCGGCCGGCCCACCGGTGGAGTGGGCGTGCAGAACTGTTTGCGTGTGCCTCTGGGTGTGCCGCCACGGCCGGCCCACCCGTGGAGTGGCGTACAGAACTGTTTGCGTGTTCCACTGGGTGTGCCGCCACGGCCGGCCCACCCGTGGAGTGGGCGTGCAGAACTGTTTGCGTGTGCCACTGGATGTGCCGCCACGGCCGGCCCACCCGTGGAGTGGGCGTGCAGAACTGTATGCGTGATCCACTGGGTGTGCCGCCACGGCCGGCTCACCCGTGGCTGGCGTGCATAACTCTTTGCCTGTGCCACTGGGTGTGCCGCCACGGCCGACCCACCCGTGGGTGGGCGTGCAGAAGGGCCTGCGGTTGCCTCTGGGTGTGCCGCCACGGCCGGCCCACCCGTGGAGTGGGCGTGCAGAAGAGCCTGCGTTTGCCTCTTGCTGTGCCGTACGGCCGGCCCACCGACGTGGGTGGGCGTGCAGAAGTGCCTGCGGTTGCCCCTGGGTGTGCCGCCACGGCCGGCCCACCCGTGGGTGGGCGTGCAGAACTGTTTACGTGTGCCACTGGGTGTGCCGCCACGGCCGGTCTACCCGTGGGTGGGCGTGCAGAAGAGTTTCGCGGTTGCCTCTGGGTGTGCCGCCCACGGCCGGCCCCACCCGTGGGTGGGCGTTCAGAAGGGCCTGCGGTTGCCTCTGGGTGTGCCGCCACGGCCCGGCCCACCCGTGGGTGGGCGTGCAGAACTGTTTGCGTGTGCCACTGGGTGTGCACGCCACGGCCGGCCCACCGTGGGTGGGCGTGCAGAACTGTTTGCGGTTGCCTCTGGGTGTGCCGCCACGGCCGGCCCACCCGTGGGTGGGCGTGCAGAACTGTTTGCGTGTGCCACTGGATGTGCCGCCACGGCCGGTCCACCCGTGGGTGGGCGTGCAGAACTGTATGCGTGTGCCCACTGGGTGTGCCGCCACGGCCGGCCCACCCGTGGAGTGGGCGTGCAGAACTGTTTGCGTGTGCCACTAGGTGTGCCGCCACGGCCGGCCCACCCGTGGGTGGGCGTGCAGAACTGTTTGCGTGTGCCAATGGGTGTGCCGCCACGGCCGGCCCACCCGTGGGTGGGCGTGCAGAACTGTTTGCGTGTGCCACTGGGTGTGCCGCCACGGCCGGCGCACCCGTGGAGTGGGGCGTGCAGAAGGGTTTCGCGGTTGCCTCTGGGTGTGCCGCCACGGCCGACCCACCCGTGGGTGGGGCGTGCAGAAGGGCCTGCGTGTTGCCTCTGGGTGTGCCGCCACGGCCGGCCCACCCGTGGGTGGGCGTGCAGAACTGTTTGCGTGTGCCTCTGGGTGTGCCGCCACGGCCGGCCCACCCGTGGGTGGGCGTGCAGAACTGTTTGCGTGTGCCACTGGCTGTGCCGCCACGGCCGGCCCACTCGTGGGTGGGGCGTGCAGAAAGGCCTGCGTGTTGCCTCTGGGTGTGCTGCCACGGCCGGCCCACCCGTGGAGTGGGCGTGCAGAACTGTTTGCGTGTGCCACTGGGTGTGCCGCCACGGCCGGCCCACCCGTGGGTGGGCGTGCAGAACTGTTTGCGTGTGCCACTGGATGTGCCGCCACGGCCGGCCCACCCGTGGGTGGGCGTGCAGAACTGTTTGCGTGTGCCACTGGGTGTGCCGCCACGGCCGGCCCACCCGTGGGTGGGCGTGCAGAACTGTTTGCGTGTGCCACTGGGTGTGCCGCCACGGCCGGCCTACCCGTGGGTGGGCGTGCAGAAGGGTTTGCGGTTGCCACTGGGTGTGCTGCCACGGCCGGCCCACCCGTGGGTGGGCGTGCAGAACTGTTTGCGTGTGCCACTGGGTGTGCCGCCACGGCCGGCCCACCCGTGGGTGGGCGTGCAGAAAGGCTTGCGGTTGCCTCTGGGTGTGCTGCCACGGCCGGCCCACCCGTGGGTGGGCGTGCAGAACTGTTTGCGTGTGCCACTGGGTGTGCCGCCACGGCCGGCCCACCCGTGGGTGGGCGTGCAGAACTGTTTGCGTGTTGCCTCTGGGTGTGCCGCCACGGCCGGCCCACCCGTGGGTGGGCGTGCAGAAGGGTCTGCGGTTGCCTCTGGGTGTGCCGCCACGGCCGGCCCACCCGTGGGTGGGCGTGCAGAACTGCTTGCGTGTGCCTCTGGGTGTGCCGCCACGGCCGGCCCACCCGTGGAGTGGGCGTGCAGAACTGTTTGCGTGTGCCACTGGGTGTGCCGCCACGGCCGGCCCACCCGTGGAGTGGGCGTGCAGAACTGTTTGCGTGTGCCACTGGATGTGCCGCCACGGCCGGCCCACCCGTGGGTGGGCGTGCAGAAGTGCTGTATGCGTGATGCCACTGGGGTGTGCCGCCACAGCCGGCTCACCCCGTGGGTGGCGTGCAGAACTGTTTGCGTGTGCCACTGGGTGTGCCGCCACGGCCGGCCCACCCGTGGGTGGGCGTGCAGAAGAGCCTGCGTGTTGCCTCTGGGTGTGCCGCCACGGCCGGCCCACCCGTGGGTGGGGCGTGCAGAAGGGCCTGCGTTGCCTCTGGGTGTGCCGCTACGGCCGGCCCACCCGTGGGTGGGCGTGCAGAAGTGCCTGCGTGTTGCCTCTGGGGTGTGCCGCCACGGCCGGCCCACCCGTGGGTGGGCGTGCAGAACTGTTTGCGTGTGCCACTGGGTGTGCCGCCACGGCCGGCCTACCCGTGGGTGGGCGTGCAGAAGAGTTTGCGGTTGCCTCTGGGTGTGCCGCCACGGCCGGCCCACCCGTGGGTGGGCGTGCAGAAGGGCCTGCGGTTGCCTCTGGGTGTGCCGCCACGGCCGGCCCACCCGTGGGTGGGCGTGCAGAACTGTTTGCGTGTGCCACTGGGGTGTGCCGCCACGGCCGGCCCACCCGTGGGTGGGCGTGCAGAACTGTTTGCGTGTTGCCTCTGGGTGTGCCGCCACGGCCGGCCCACCCGTGGGTGGGCGTGCAGAACTGTTTGCGTGTGCCACTGGGTGTGCCGCCACGGCCGGCCCACCCGTGGAGTGGGCGTGCAGAACTGTTTGCGTGATGCCACTGGGTGTGCCGCCACGGCCGGCCCACCCGTGGGTGGCGTGCAGAACTGTTTGCGTGTTGCCACTGGGTGTGCCGCCACGGCCGGCCCACCCGTGGGTGGGCGTGCAGAAGCTGTTTGCGTGTGCCTCTGGGTGTGCCGCCACGGCCGGCCCACCCGTGGGTGGGCGTGCAGAACTGTTTGCGTGTGCCACTGGGTGTGCCGCCACGGCCGGCCCACCCGTGGGTGGGCGTGCAGAAGGGTTTGCGGTTGCCTCTGGGTGTGCCGCCACGGCCGGCCCACCCGTGGAGTGGGCGTGCAGAAGGGCCTGCGTGTGCCTCTGGGTGTGCCGCCACGGCCGGCCCACCCGTGGGTGGGCGTGCAGAACTGTTTGCGTGTGCCTCTGGGTGTGCCGCCACGGCCGGCCCACCCGTGGGTGGGCGTGCAGAACTGTTTGCGTGTGCCACTGGCTGTGCCGCCACGGCCGGCCCATCCGTGGGTGGGCGTGCAGAAAGGCCTGGGGTTGCCTCTGGGTGTGCTGCCACGGCCGGCCCACCCGTGGGTGGGCGTGCAGAACTGTTTGCGTGTGCCACTGGGTGTGCCGCCACGGCCGGCCCACCCGTGGGTGGGCGTGCAGAACTGTTTGCGTGTGCCACTGGATGTGCCGCCACGGCCAGCCCACCCGTGGGTGGGCGTGCAGAACTGTTTGCGTGTGCCACTGGATGTGCCGCCACAGCCGGACCACCTGTGGGTGGGCGTGCAGAAGGGTTTGCGATTCCTCTGGGTGTGCTTCCACGGCCGGCCCACCCGTGGGTGGGCGTGCAGAAAGTGTTTGCGTGTGCCACTGGATGTGCCGCCACGGCCGGCCTACCCGTGGGTGAGGCGTGCAGAAGGGTTTGCGGTTCCACTGGGTGTGCTGCCACGGCCGGCTCACCCGTGGGTGGGCGTGCAGAACTGTTTCCGTGTGCCACTGGGTGTGCCGCCACGGCCGGCCCACTCGTGGGTGGGGCGTGCAGAAAGGCCTGGCGTGTTGCCTCTGGGTGTGCCGCCACGGTCGGCCCACCCGTGGGTGGCGTGCAGAACTGTTTGCGTGTGCCACTGGGTGTGCCGCCACGGCCGGCCCACCCGTGGGTGGGCGTGCAGAACTGTTTGCGTGTGCCACTGGGTGTGCCGCCACGGCCGGCCCACCCGTGGAGTGGGCGTGCAGAACTGTTTGCGTGTGCCAATGGGTGTGCCGCCACGGCCGGCCCACCCGTGGGTGGGCGTGCAGAACTGTTCGTGTTGCCTCTGGGTGTGCCGCCACGGCCGGCCCACCCGTGGAGTGGCGTGCAGAACTGTTTGCGTGTGCCACTGGGTGTGCCGCCACGGCCGGCCCACCCGTGGGTGGGCGTGCAGAAGGGTTTGCGGTTGCCTCTGGGTGTGCCGCCACGGCCGGCCCACCCGTGGGTGGGCGTGCAGAAGGGCCTGCGTGTGCCTCTGGGTGTGCCGCCACGGCCGGCCCACCCGTGGGTGGGCGTGCAGAACTGTTTGCGTGTGCCTCTGGGGTGTGCCGCCACGGCCGGCCCACCCGTGGGTGGGCGTGCAGAACTGTTTGCGTGTGCCAATGGCTGTGCCGCCACGGCCGGCCCATTCGTGGAGTGGGCGTGCAGAAAGGCCTGGGGTTGCCTCTGGGGTGTGCTGCCACGGCCGGCCCACCCGTGGAGTGGGCGTGCAGAACTGTTTGCGTGTGCCAATGGGTGTGCCGCCACGGCCGGCCCACCCGTGGGTGGGGCGTGCAGAACTGTTTGCGTGTGCCACTGGATGTGCCGCCACGGCCGGCCCACCCGTGGGTGGGGCGTGCAGAACTGTTTGCGTGTGCCACTGGATGTGCCGCCACAGCCGGACCACCTGTGGAGTGGGGCGTGCAGAAGGGTCTGCGATTCCTCTGGGGTGTGCTTCCACGGCCGGCCCACCCGTGGGTGGGCGTGCAGAACTGTTTGCGTGTGCCACTGGGTGTGCCGCCACGGCCGGCCCACCCGTGGGTGGGCGTGCAAAACTCTTTGCGTGTGCCACTGGGGTGTGCCACCACGGCCGGCCCACCGTGGGTGGGCGTGCAGAAGGGCCTGCAGTTGCCTCTGGGGTGTGCCGCCACGGCCGGCCCACCCGTGGGGTGAGCGTGCAGAACTGTTTGCGTGTGCCACTGGGTGTGCCGCCACGGCCGGCCCACCCGTGGGTGGGCGTGCAGAACTGTTTGCGTGTGCCACTGGGGTGTGCCGCCACGGCCGGCCCACCCGTGGAGTGGGCGTGCAGAACTGTCTGCGTGTGCCACTGGGTGTGCCGCCACGGCAGGCCCACTCATGGAGTGGGCGTGCAGAACTGTTTGCGTGTGCCACTGGGGTGTGCCGCCACGGCCGGCGCACCCGTGGAGTGAGCGTGCAGAAGGGCTTTGCGTTTGCCTCTGGGTGTGCCGCCACGGCCGGCCCACCCGTGGGTGGGGCGTGCAGAAGGGCCTGCAGTTGCCTCTGGGGTGTGCCGCCACGGCCGGCCCACCCGTGGGTGGGCGTGCAGAACTGTTTGCGTGTGCCACTGGGTGTGCCGCCACGGCCGGCCCATTCGTGGGTGGGCGTGCAGAAAGGCCTGCGGTTGCCTCTGGGGTGTGCCGCCACGGCCGGCCCGCCCGTGGGTGGGCGTGCAGAAGGGCCTGGGGTTGCCTCGGGTGTGCCGCCATGGCCGGCCCACCGTGGAGTGGGCGTGCAGAAGTGCCTGCGTTTGCCTCTGGGTGTGCCGCCACGGCCGGCCCACCCGTAGGTGGGCGTGCAGAAGGGTTTGCGGTTCCTCTGGGTGTGCTGCCAGGCCGGCCCACCGTGGGTGCCGTGCAGAACTGTTTGCGTGTGCCACTGGGGTGTGCCGCCACGGCCGGCCCACCCGTGGGTGGGCGTGCAGAACTGTTTGCGTGTGCCACTGGGTGTGCCGCCACGGCCGGCCCACCCGTGGGTGGGCGTGCAGAACTGTTTGCGTGTGCCACTGGGTGTGCCGCCACGGCAGGCCCACTCATGGAGTGGGCGTGCAGAACTGTTTGCGTGTGCCACTGGGTGTGCCGCCACGGCCGGCGCACCCGTGGGTGGGCGTGCAGAAGGGTTTGCGTGTTGCCTCTGGGTGTGCCGCCACGGCCGGCCCACCCGTGGGTGGGCGTGCAGAAGAGCCTGCGTGTGCCTCTGGGTGTGCCGCCACGGCCGGCCCACCCGTGGGTGGGCGTGCAGAACTGTTTGCGTGTACCTCTGGGTGTGCCGCCACGGCCGGCCCACCCGTGGGTGGGCGTGCAGAACTGTTTGCGTGTGCCACTGGCGTGTGCCGCCACGGCCGGCCCATTCGTGGGTGGGCGTGCAGAAAGGCCTGGGGTTGCCTCTGGGTGTGCTGCCACGGCCGGCCCACCCGTGGGTGGGCGTGCAGAACTGTTTGCGTGTGCCAATGGGTGTGCCGCCACGGCCGGCCCACCCGTGGGTGGGGCGTGCAGAACTGTTTGCGTGTGCCACTGGATGTGCCGCCACGGCCGGCCCACCCGTTGGTGGGGCGTGCAGAACTGTATGCGTGATCCACTGGGGTGTGCCGCCACAGCCGGCCCACCTGTTGGTGGGCGTGCAGAACTGTTTGCGTGTGCCACTAGGTGTGCCGCCACGGCCGGCCCACCCGTGGGTGGGCGTGCAGAAGTGCCTGCGTTTGCCTCTGGGGTGTGCCGCCACGGCCGGCCCACCCGTGGAGTGGGCGTGCAGAAGGGTTTGCGGTTCCTCTGGGTGTGCTTCCACGGCCGGCCCACCCGTGGGTGGGCGTGCAGAAGTGTTTGCGTGTGCCACTGGATGTGCCGCCACGGCCGGCCTACCCGTGGGTGGGCGTGCAGAAGGGTTTGCGGTTCCACTGGGTGTGCTGCCACGGCCGGCTCACCCGTGGGTGGGCGTGCAGAACTGTTTCCGTGTGCCACTGGGTGTGCCGCCACGGCAGGCCCACCCGTGGGTGGGCGTGCAGAACTCTTTGCGTGTGCCACTGGGTGTGCCGCCACGGCCGGCCCCACTCGTGGGTGGCGTGCAAAACTCTTTGCGTGTGCCACTGGGGTGTGCCACCACGGCCGGCCCACCCGTGGGTGGGGCGTGCAGAAGAGCCTGCAGTTGCCTCTGGGGTGTGCCGCCACGGCCGGCCCACCCGTGGAGTGGGCGTGCAGAACTGTTTGCGTGTGCCTCTGGGGTGTGCCGCTGCGGCCGGCCCATTCGTGGAGTGGGCGTGCAGAAGGGCCTGGGGTTGCCTCTGGGGTGTGCCGCCACGGCCGGCCCACCCGTGGGGTGGGCGTGCAGAAGTGCCTGCGTTTGCCTCTGGGGTGTGCCGCCACGGCCGGCCCACCCGTAGGTGAGGCGTGCAGAAGGGTTTGCGGTTCCTCTGGGTGTGCTGCCACGGCCGGCCCACCCGTGGGTGGTCGTGCAGAAGTCTTTGCGTGTGCCACTGGGTGTGCCGCCACGGCCGGCCTACACGTGGGTGGGGCGTGCAGAAGCGTTTGCGGTTGCCTCTGGGTGTGCCGCCACGGCCGGCCCACCCGTGGGTGGGCGTGCAGAATAGCCTGTCGGTTGCCTCTGGGTTTACAGCCACGGCCGGCCCACCCGTGGGTAGGCGTGCAGAACTGTTTGCGTGTGCCTCTGGGTGTGCCGCCACGGCCGGCCCCACCCGTGGAGTGGGGCGTGCAGAAGAGCCTGCGTGAAGCTCTGTGTGTGCCGCCACGGCCGGCCCACCCGTGGGGCGGCGTGCACGAACTGTTTGCGTGTGCCACTGGGTGTGCCGCCACGGCCGGCCCACCCGTGGGTGGGCGTGCAGAATTGTTTGCGTGTGCCACTGGGTGTGCCGCCACGTCCGGCCCACCCGTGGATGGGTGTGCAGAAGGGCCTGCGGTTGCCTCTGGGTGTGCCTCCACGGCCGGTTCACCCGTGGTGGGCGTGCAGAACTGTTTGCGTGTGCCAATGGCTGTGCCGCCACGGCCGGCCCACCCGTGGGTGTGCGTGCAGAAGGGCCTGCAGTTGCCTCTGGGTGTTCCGCCACGGCCGGCCCACCCGTGGGTGGGCGTGCAAAACAGTTTGCGTGTGCCTCTGGGTGTGCCGCCACGGCCGGCCCACCCGTGGGTGTGCGTGCAGAAGGTCCTGCAGTTGCCTCTGGGTGTGCCGCCACGGCCGGCCCACCCGTGGGTGGGCGTGCAAAACAGTTTGCGTTTGCCTCTGGGTGTGCCGCCACGGCCGGCCCACCCGTGTGTGGGCGTGCAGAAGGGCCTGGGGTTGGCTCTGGGTGTGCCGCCACGGCCGGCCCACCCGTGGGTGGGCGTGCAGAAGGGTTTGCGGTTGCCTCTGGGTGTGCCGCCACGGCCGGCCCACCCGTGGGTGGGCGTGCAGAAGGGCCTGCGGTTGCCTCTGGGTGTGCCGCCACGGCCGGCCCACCCGTGGGTGGGCGTGCAGAAGGGCCTCCGTGGGGCTCTGTATGTGCCGCCACGGCCGGCCCACCCGTGGGTGGGCGTGCAGAAAAGCCTGGGGTTGCCTCTGGGTGTGCCGCCACGGCCGGCCCACCCGTGGGTGGGCGTGCAGAAGGGCCTGCGATTGCCTCTGGGTGTGCCGCCACGGCCGGCCCACCCGTGGGTGGGCGTGCAGAACGGTTTGCGTGTGCCACTGGGTGTGCCGCCACGGCCGGCCCACCCGTGGGTGGGCGTGCAGAACTGTTTGCGTGTGCCACTAAGTGTGCCGCCACGGCCGGCCCACCCGTGGGTGGGCGTGCAGAACTGTTTGCGTGTGCCAATGGCTGTGCCGCCACGGCCGGCCCACCCGTGGGTGGGCGTGCAGAACTGTTTGCGTGTGCCACTGGATGTGCCGCCACGGCCGGCCCACCCGTGGGTGGGCGTGCAGAACTGTATGCGTGATCCACTGGGTGTGCCGCCACAGCCGGCCCACCTGTTGGTGGGCGTGCAGAACTGTTTGCGTGTGCCACTAGGTGTGCCGACACGGCCGGCCCACCCGTGGGTGGGCGTGCAGAAGTGCCTGCGTTTGCCTCTGGGTGTGCCGCCACGGCCGGCCCACCCGTGGGTGGGCGTGCAGAAGTGTTTGCGTGTGCCACTGGATGTGCCGCCACGGCCGGCCTACCCGTGGGTGGGCGTGCAGAAGGGTTTGCGGTTCCACTGGGTGTGCTGCCACGGCCGGCCCACCCGTGGGTGGGCGTGCAGAACTGTTTGCGTGTGCCACTGGATGTGCCGCCACGGCCGGCCTACCCGTGGGTGGGCGTGCAGAAGGGTTTGCGGTTCCACTGGGTGTGCTGCCACGGCCGGCCCACCCGTGGGTGGGCGTGCAGAAGGGCCTGCGATTGCCTCTGGGTGTGCCGCCACGGCCGGCCCACCCGTGGGTGGGCGTGCAAAACAGTTTGCGTGTGCCTCTGGGTGTGCCGCCACGGCCGGCCCACCCGTGGGTGGGCGTGCAGAAGGGCCTGGGGTTGGCTCTGGGTGTGCCGCCACGGCCGGCCCACCCGTGGGTGGGCGTGCAGAAGTGCCTGCGTTTGCCTCTGGGTGTGCCGCCACGGCCGGCCCACCCGTGGGTGGGCGTGCAGAAGGTTTTGCGGTTGCCTCTGGGTGTGCCGCCACGGCCGGCCCACCCGTGGGTGGGCGTGCAGAAGGGCCTGCGGTTGCCTCTGGGTGTGCCGCCACGGCCGGCCCACCCGTGGGTGGGCGTGCAGAAGGGCCTCCGTGGGGCTCTGTGTGTGCCGCCACGGCCGGCCCACCCGTGGGTGGGCGTGCAGAACTGTTTGCGTGTGCCACTGGCTGTGCCGCCACGGCCGGCCCACCCGTGGGTGGGCGTGCAGAAGGGCCTGCAATTGCCTCTGGGTGTGCCGCCACGGCCGGCCCACCCGTGGGTGGGCGTGCAGAAGTGTTTGCGTGTGCCTCTCGTTGTGCCGACACGGCCGGCCCACCCGTGGGTGGGCGTGCAGAAGGGTTTGCGTTTGCCTCTGGGTGTGCCGCCACGGCCGGCCCACCCGTGGGTGGGCGTGCAGAAGGGTTTGCGTTTGCCTCTGTGTGTGCCGCCACGGCCGGCCCACCCGTGAGTGGGCGTGCAGAACTGTTTGCGTGTGCCACTGGATGTGTTGCCACGGACGGCCCACCCGTGGGTGGGCGTGCAGAACTTTTTGCGTGTGCCACTGGATGTGCCGCCACGGCCGGCCCACCCGTGGGTGGGCGTGCAGAAGGGCCTGCGATTGCCTCTGGGTGTGCCGCCACGGCCGGCCCACCCGTGGGTGGGCGTGCAGAACTGTTTGCGTGTGCCAATGGCTGTGCCGCCACGGCCCGGCCCACCCGTGGAGTGGGCGTGCAGAAGAGGCCTGCAATTGCCTCTGGGTGTGCCGCCACGGCCGGCCCACCCGTGGAGTGGGGCGTGCAGAACTGTTTGCGTGTGCCTCTGGATGTGCCGCCACGGCCGGCTGACCCGTGGGTGGGCGTGCAGAAGGGCCTGAAATTGCCTCTGGGTGTGCCGCCACGGCCGCCCATTCGTGGGTGGGCGTGCAGAAGGGCCTGCAGTTGCCTCCGCGTGTGCTGCCACGGCCGGCCCTCCCGTGGGTAAGCGTGCAGAAGCGCCTGGGGTTGCCTCTGGGTGTGCCGCCACGGCCGGCCCACCCGTGGGTGAAGCGTCCAGAAGGGCCTGCGATTGCCTCTGGGTGTGCCGCCACGGCCGGCCCACCCGTGGGTGGGCGTGCAGAACTGTTTGCGTGTGCCACTGGATGTGCCGCCACGGCCGGCCCACCCGTGGGTGGGCGTGCAGAAGCGGTTTGCGTGTGCCACTGGGTGTGCCGCCACGGCCGGCCCACCCGTGGGTGGGCGTGCAGAACTGTTTGCGTGTGCCTCTGGGTGTGCCGCCACGGCCGGCCCACCCGTGGAGTGGGCGTGCAGAAAAGTTTGCGTGTGCCTCTGGGTGTGCCGCCACGGCCGGCCCACCCGTGGAGTGGCGTGCAGAACTGTTTGCGTGTGCCTCTGGGTGTGCCGCAGCGGCCGGCCCACCCGTGGGTGGGGCGTGCAGAAGGGCCTGCAGTTGCCTCTGGGTGTGCCGCCACGGCCGGCCCACCCGTGGGTGGGCGTGCAGAACTGTTTGCGTGTTGCCACTGGGTGTGCCGCCACGGCCGGCCCACCCGTGGGTGGGCGTGCAGAACTGTTTGCGTGTGCCACTGGGTGTGCCGCCACGGCCGGCCCACCCGTGGGTGGGCGTGCAGAACTGTTTGCGGTGTGCCCTTAGGTGTGCCGCCACGGCCGGCCCACCCGTGGGTGGGCGTGCAGAAGGGTTTGCGTGTTGCCTCTGGGTGTGCCGCCACGGCCGGCCCACCCGTGAGTGGGCGTGCAGAACTGTTTGCGTGTGCCTCTGGGTGTGCCGCCACGGCCGGCCCACCCGTGGGTGGGCGTGCAGAAAGGTCTGCGGTTGCCTCTGGGGTGTGCCGCCACGGCCGGCCCACCCGTGGGTGGGCGTGCAGAAAGAGTTTGCGGTTGCCTCTGGGTGTGCCGCCACGGCCGGCCCACCCGTGGGTGGGCGTGCAGAAGAGTCTGCGTGTGCCTCTGGGTGTGCCGCCACGGCCGGCCCACCCGTGGGTGGGCGTGCAGAACTGTTTGCGTGATCCACTGGGTGTGCCGCCACGGCCGCCCACCCGTGGGTGGGCGTGCAGAACTGTTTGCGTGTGCCACTTAGGTGTGCCGCCACGGCCGGCCCACCCGTGGGTGGGCGTGCAGAAGAGCCTGCGTTTGCCTCTGGAGTGTGCCGCCACGGCCGGCCCACCCGTGGAGTGGGGCGTGCAGAAGGGTTTGCGTGTTGCCTCTGGGGTGTGCCGCCACGGCCGGCCCACCCGTGGGTGAGGCGTGCAGAAGGGTTTGCGTGTGCCTCTGGGTGTGCCGCCACGGCCGGCCCACCCGTGGGTGGGGCGTGCAGAAGAGCCTGCGTGTTGCCTCTGGGTGTGCCGCCACGGCCGGCCCACCCGTGGGTGGGCGTGCAGAACTGTTTGCGTGATGCCACTGGGTGTGCCGCCACGGCCGCCCACCCGTGGGTGGGGCGTGCAGAACTGTTTGCGTGTGCCCTTAGGTGTGCCGACACGGCCGGCCCACCCGTGGGTGGGGCGTGCAGAAGAGCCTGCGTTTGCCTCTGGGTGTGCCGCCACGGCCGGCCCACCCGTGGAGTGGGGCGTGCAGAAGGGTTTGCGTTTGCCTCTGGGTGTGCCGCCACGGCCGGCCCACCCGTGGGTGGAGCGTGCAGAACTGTTTGCGTGTGCCTCTGGGTGTGCCGCCACGGCCGGCCCACCCGTCGGTGGGCGTGCAGAAAAGTTTGCGGTTTGCCTCTGGGTGTGCCGCCACGGCCGGCCCACCCGTGGGTGGCGTGCAGAACTGTTTGCGTGTGCCTCTGGGTGTGCCGCCACGGCCGGCCCACCCGTGGGTGGGCGTGCAGAAGGGCCTGCAGTTGCCTCTGGGTGTGCCACCACGGCCGGCCCACCCGTGGGTGGGCGTGCAGAACTGTTTGCGTGTTGCCTCTGGGTGTGCCGCCACGGCCGGCCCACCCGTGGGTGGGCGTGCAGAAGGGTTTGCGTTTGCCTCTGGGTGTGCCGCCACGGCCGGCCCACCCGTGGAGTGGGCGTGCAGAAGGGCCTGGGGTTGCCTCTCAGTGTGCCGCCACGGCCGGCCCACCCGTGGGTGGGCGTGCAGAAGGGTTTGCGTTTGCCTCTGGGTGTGCCGCCACGGCCGGCCCACCCGTGGAGTGGGCGTGCAGAAGGGCCGGCAGTTGCCTCTGGGTGTGCCGCCACGGCCGGCCTACCCATGGGTGGGCGTGCAGAACTGTTTGCGTGCGCCACTGGGTGTGCCGCCACGGCCGGCCCATTCGTGGGTGGGGCGTGCAGAAAGGCCTGGGTTTGCCTCTGGTTGTGCTGCCACGGCCGGCCCACCCGTGGGTGGGGCGTGCAGAACTGTTTGCGTGTGCCTCTGGGGTGTGCCGCCACGGCCGGCCCACCCGTGGGTGGGCGTGCAGAACTGTTTGCGTGTGCCACTGGGTGTGCCGCCACGGCCGTCCCACCCGTGGGTGGGCGATCAGAAGGGCCTGCGGTTGCCTCTGGGTGTGCCGCCACGGCCGGCCCACCCGTGGGTGGGCGTGCAGAACTGTTTGCGTGTGCCTCTGGGTGTGCCGCCACGGCCGGCCCACCCGTGGAGTGGGCGTGCAGAAGGGCCTGGGGTTGCCTCTCAGTGTGCCGCCACGGCCGGCCCACCCGTGGGTGGGCGTGCAGAAGCTGTTTGCGTGTGCCTCTGGGTGTGCCGCCACGGCCGGCCCACCTGTGGAGTGGGGCGTGCAGAAGGGCCTGTGGTTGCCTCTGGGTGTGCCGCCACGGCCGGTTCACTCGTGGTTGTGCGTGCAGAACTGTTTGCGTGTGCCAATGGGTGTGCCGCCACGGCCGGCCCACCCGTGGGTGGGCGTGCAGAACTGTTTGCGTGTGCCTCTGGGTGTGCCGCCACGGCCGGCCCACCCGTGGGTAGGCGTGCAGAAGTTCCTGCGTGTGCCTCTGGGTGTGCCGCCACGGCCGGCCCACCCGTGGGTGAGGCGTGCAGAAGGGCGGCAGTTGCCTCCGGGTGTGCCGCCACGGCCGGCTTACCCGTGGGTGGGCGTGCAGAAGGGCCGGCAGTTGCCTCTGGGTGTGCCGCCACGGCCGGCCACCCATGGGTGAGGCGTGCAGAAGGGCCGGCAGTTGCCTCTGGGTGTGCCGCCACGGCCGGCCACCCATGGGTGGGCGTGCAGAACTGTTTGCGTGTGCCTCTGGGTGTGCCGCTACGGCCGGCCCACCCGTGGGTGGTCGTGCAGAAGGGCCTGCGGTTGCCTCTGGGTGTGCCGCCACGGCCGGCCCACCCGTGGAGTGGGCGTGCAGAAGGGCATGCGTTTGCCTCTGGGGTGTGCCGCCACGGCAGGCCCACCCATGGGTGGGCGTGCAGAACTGTTTGCGTGTGCCACTGGGTGTGCCGCCACGGCCGGCGCACCCGTGGGTGGGGCGTGCAGAAGGGTTTGCGGTTGCCTCTGGGTGTGCAGCCACGGCCGGCCCACCCGTGGCTGGGGCGTGCAGAAGGGCCTGCGTGTGCCTCTGGGTGTGCCGCCACGGCCGGCCCACCCGTGGGTGGGGCGTGCAGAACTGTTTGCGTGTGCCTCTGGGTGTGCCGCCACGGCCGGCCCACCCGTGGGTGGGCGTGCAGAACTGTTTGCGTGTGCCACTGGATGTGCCGCCACGGCCGGCCCACCCGTGGGTGGGCGTGCAGAACTGTATGCGTGATGCCACTGGGCTGTGCCGCCACGGCCGGCCCACCTGTGGGTTGGCGTGCAGAACTGTTTGCGTGTGCCACTGGGGTGTGCCGCCACGGCCGGCCCACCCGTGGGTGGGCGTGCAGAAGTGCCTGCGTTTGCCTCTGGGTGTGCACGCCACGGCCGGCCCACCCGTGGGTGGGCGTGCAGAACTGTTTGCGTGTGCCACTGGGTGTGCCGCCACGGCCGGCCCACCCGTGGAGTGGGCGTGCAGAAGTGTTTGCGTGTGCCACTGGGTGTGCCGCCACGGCCGGCCCACCCGTGGGTGGGCGTGCAGAATAGCTTGCGGTTGCCTCTGGGTGTGCCGCCACGGCCGGCCCACCCGTGGGTAGGCGTGCAGAACTGTTTGCGTGTGCCTCTGGGTGTGCCGCCACGGCCGGCCCACCCGTGGAGTGGGCGTGCAGAAGAGCCTGCGTGTTGCCTCTGGGTGTGCCGCCACGGCCGGCCCACCCGTGGGTGGGCGTGCAGAACTGTTTGCGTGTGCCACTGGGTGTGCCGCCCACGGCCGGCCTACCCGTGGGTGGGCGTGCAGAACTGTTTGCGGTTGCCTCTGGGTGTGCTGCCACGGCCGGCCCACCCGTGGGTGGGCGTGCAGAAAGGCATGCGTGGGGCTCTGTGTGTGCCGCCACGGCCGGCCCACCCGTGGAGTGGGCGTGCAGAACTGTTTGCGTGTGCCACTGGGTGTGCCGCCACGGCCGGCCTACCCGTGGGTGGGCGTGCAGAAGGGTTTGCGTGTTGCCTCTGGGTGTGCCGCCACGGCCGGCCCACCCGTCGGTGGGGCGTGCAGAAGGGCCTGCGTGTTGCCTCTGGGTGTGCCGCCACGGCCGGCCCACCCGTGGGTGGGCGTGCAGAAGTGTTTGCGGTTGCCTCTGGGTGTGCCGCCACGGCCGGCCCACCCGTGGGTGAGCGTGCAGAAGGGCCTGCGGTTGCCTCTGGGTGTGCCGCCACGGCCGGCCCACCCGTGGGTGGGCGTGCAGAACTGTTTGCGTGTGCCTCTGGGTGTGCCGCCACGGCCGGCCCACCCGTGGAGTGGGCGTGCAGAAGGGTTTGCGGTTGCCTCTGGGTGTGCCGCCACGGCCGGCCCACCCGTGGGTGGGCGTGCAGAAGGGCTTGCGTGTTGCCTCTGGGTGTGCCGCCACGGCCGGCCCACCCGTGGGTAGGCGTGCAGAAGGTCCTGCGTGTGCCTCTGGGTGTGCCGCCACGGCCGGCCCACCCGTGGGTGGGCGTGCAGAAGGGCTGGCGTTGCCTCTGGGTGTGCCGCCACGGCCGGCCCACCCGTGGGTGGGGCGTGCAGAAGGGCCTGCGGTTGCCTCTGGGTGTGCCGCCACGGCCGGCCCACCCGTGGAGTGGGCGTGCAGAAGGGCCTGCGTGTGCCTCTGGGTGTGCCGCCACGGCCGGCCCACCCGTGGGTGGGCGTGCAGAACTGTTTGCGTGTGCCACTGGGTGTGCCGCCACGGCCGGCCCACCCGTGGGTGGGCGTGCAGAAAGGCCTGCGGTTGCCTCTGGGTGTGCCGCCACGGCCGGCCCACCCGTGGGTGGGGCGTGCAGAACTGTTTGCGTGTGCCACTGGGTGTGCCGCCACGGCCGGCCCACCCGTGGGTGGGCGTGCAGAAGTGCCTGCGTTTGCCTCTGGGTGTGCCGCCACGGCCGGCCCACCCGTGGGTGGGCGTGCAGAAGGGCCTGCGGTTGCCTCTGGGTGTGCCGCCACGGCCGGCCCACCCGTGGGTGGGCGTGCAGAAGGGTTTGCGTGTTGCCTCTGGGTGTGCCGCCACGGCCGGCCCACCCGTGGGTGAGGCGTGCAGAAGGGCCTGCGTGTTGCCTCTGGGTGTGCCGCCACGGCCGGCCCACCCGTGGGTGGGCGTGCAGAACTGTTTGCGTGTGCCACTGGGTGTGCCGCCACGGCCGGCCCACCCGTGGGTGGGCGTGCAGAAAGGCCTGCGGTTGCCTCTGGGTGTGCCGCCACGGCCGGCCCACCCGTGGAGTGGGCGTGCAGAACTGTTTGCGTGTGCCTCTGGGTGTGCCGCCACGGCCGGCCCACCCGTGGGTGGGCGTGCAGAACTGTTTGCGTGTGCCACTGGGTGTGCCGCCACGGCCGGCCCACCCGTGGGTGGGCGTGCAGAACTGTTTGCGTGTGCCTCTGGGTGTGCCGCCACGGCCGGCCCACCCGTGGGTGGGCGTGCAGAAGAGCTTGCGTGTGCCTCTGGGTGTGCCGCCACGGCCGGCCCACCCGTGGGTGGGCGTGCAGAAAGGCCTGCGGTTGCCTCTGGGTGTGCCGCCACGGCCGGCCCACCCGTGGAGTGGGCGTGCAGAACTGTTTGCGTGTGCCTCTGGGTGTGCCGCCACGGCCGGCCCACCCGTGGGTGGGCGTGCAGAAGCGGTCTGCGTGTGCCTCTGGGTGTGCCGCCACGGCCGGCCCACCCGTGGGTGGGCGTGCAGAACTGTTTGCGTGTGCCAATGGGTGTGCCGCCACGGCCGGCCCACCCGTGGAGTGGGCGTGCAGAAGAGTCTGCGGTTGCCTCTGGGTGTGCCGCCACGGCCGGCCCACCCGTGGGTGGGCGTGCAGAACTGTTTGCGTGTGCCACTGGGTGTGCCGCCACGGCCGGCCCACCCGTGGAGTGGAGCGTGCAGAAGCTGTCTGCGTGATGCCACTGGGTGTGCCGCCACGGCCGGCCCACCCGTGGGTGGGCGTGCAGAAGTGTTCTGCGTGTGCCACTGGGTGTGCCGCCACGGCCGGCCCACCCGTGGGTGGGCGTGCAGAAGTGCTTGCGTGTTGCCTCTGGGGTGTGCCGCCACGGCCGGCCCACCCGTGGGTGGGCGTGCAGAAGTGTTTGCGTGTGCCACTGGGTGTGCCGCCACGGCCGGCCCACCCGTGGGTGGGCGTGCAGAAGGGTTTGCGGTTGCCACTGGGTGTGCCGCCACGGCCGGCCCACCCGTGGGTGGGCGTGCAGAAGTGTTTGCGTGTGCCACTGGAGTGTGCCGCCACGGCCGGCCCACCCGTGGGTGGGCGTGCAGAACGGTTTGCGTGTGCCACTGGGTGTGCTGCCACGGCCGGCCCACCCGTGGGTGGGCGTGCAGAACTGTTTGCGTGTGCCACTGGGTGTGCCGCCACGGCCGGCCCACCCGTGGGTGGGCGTGCAGAACTGTTTGCGTGTGCCACTGGGTGTGCCGCCACGGCCGGCCCACTCGTGGATGGCGTGCAGAACTCTTGCGTGTGCCACTGGGTGTGCCGCCACGGCCGGCCCACCCGTGGGTGGGCGTGCAGAAGGGCCTGCAGTTGCCTCTGGGTGTGCCGCCACGGCCGGCCCACCCGTGGGTGGGCGTGCAGAACTGTTTGCGTGTGCCACTGGATGTGCCGCCCACGGCCGGCCCACCCGTGGGTGGGCGTGCAGAACTGTTTGCGTGTTGCCACTGGGTGTGCCGCCACGGCCGGCCCACCCGTGGGTGGGCGTGCAGAAGCGTTTGCGTGTGCCTCTGGGTGTGCCGCCACGGCCGGCCCACCCGTGGGTGGGGCGTGCAGAACGGTTTGCGTGTTGCCTCTGGGTGTGCCGCCACGGCCGGCCCACCCGTGGGTGGGCGTGCAGAAGTGTCTGCGTGTTGCCTCTGGGTGTGCCGCCACGGCCGGCCCACCCGTGGGTGGGCGTGCAGAAGAGCCTGCGTGTGCCTCTGGGTGTGCCGCCACGGCCGGCCCACCCGTGGGTGGGGCGTGCAGAACTGTTTGCGTGTGCCACTGGGTGTGCCGCCACGGCCGGCCCACCCGTGGAGTGGGGCGTGCAGAAGTGCCTGCGTTTGCCTCTGGGTGTGCCGCCACGGCCGGCCCACCCGTGGGTGGGCGTGCAGAACTGTTTGCGTGTGCCACTGGGTGTGCCGCCACGGCCGGCCCACCCGTGGGTGGGCGTGCAGAAGAGCTTGCGTGTGCCACTGGGTGTGCCGCCACGGCCGGCCCACCCGTGGGTGGGCGTGCAGAAGTGCCTGCGGTTGCCTCTGGGTGTGCCGCCACGGCCGGCCCACCCGTGGGTGGGCGTGCAGAAGGGCCTGCGGTTGCCTCTGGGTGTGCCGCCACGGCCGGCCCACCCGTGGGTGGGCGTGCAGAACTGTTTGCGTGTGCCACTGGGTGTGCCGCCACGGCCGGCCCACCCGTGGGTGGGCGTGCAGAACTGTTTGCGTGTGCCTCTGGGTGTGCCGCCACGGCCGGCCCACCCGTGGGTAGGCGTGCAGAAGGGCCTGCAGTTGCCTCTGGGTGTGCCACCACGGCCGGCCCACCCGCGGGTGGGCGTGCAGAACTGTTTGCGTGTGCCTCTGGGTGTGCCGCCACGGCCGGCCCACCCGTGGGTGGGGCGTGCAGAAGAGTTTGCGTGATCCACTGGGTGTGCCTCCACGGCCGGCCCACCCGTGGGTGGGCGTGCAGAAGGGCCTGCGGTTGCCTCTGGGTGTGCCGCCACGGCCGGCCCACCCGTGGGTGGGCGTGCAGAACTGTTTGCGTGTGCCTCTGGGTGTGCCGCCACGGCCGGCCCACCCGTGGGTGGGCGTGCAGAAGGGTCTGCGTGTTGCCTCTGGGTGTGCCGCCACGGCCGGCCCACCCGTGGGTGGGCGTGCAGAACTGTTTGCGTGTGCCTCTGGGTGTGCCGCCACGGCCGGCCCACCCGTGGGTGGGCGTGCAGAAGGGCCTGCGGTTGCCTCTGGGTGTGCCGCCACGGCCGGCCCACCCGTGGGTGGGCGTGCAGAACTGTTTGCGTGTGCCTCTGGGTGTGCCGCCAGGGCCGGCCCACCCGTGGGTGGGCGTGCAGAACTGTTTGCGTGTGCCTCTGGGTGTGCCGCCACGGCCGGCCCACCCGTGGGTGGGCGTGCAGAAGGTCCTGCGTGTTGCCTCTGGGTGTGCCGCCACGGCCGGCCCACCCGTGGGTGGGCGTGCAGAAGGGTTTGCGTGTTGCCTCTGGGTGTGCCGCCACGGCCGGCCCACCCGTGGGTGGGCGTGCAGAAGGGCTTGCAGTGTGCCTCTGGGTGTGCCGCCACGGCCGGCCCACCCGTGGGTGGGGCGTGCAGAAGGGCCTGCGGTTGCCTCTGGGTGTGCCGCCACGGCCGGCCCACCCGTGGGTGAGCGTGCAGAAGGGTTTGCGTGTTGCCTCTGGGTGTGCCGCCACGGCCGGCCCACCCGTGGGTGGGCGTGCAGAACTGTTTGCGTGTGCCACTGGGTGTGCCGCCACGGCCGGCCCACCCGTGGGTGGGCGTGCAGAAGTGCCTGCGGTTGCCTCTGGGTGTGCCGCCACGGCCGGCCCACCCGTGGGTGGGCGTGCAGAACTGTTTGCGTGTGCCACTGGGTGTGCCGCCACGGCCGGCCCACCCGTGGGTGGGCGTGCAGAACTGTTTGCGTGTGCCACTGGGTGTGCCGCCACGGCCGGCCCACCCGTGGGTGGGCGTGCAGAAGGGCCTGCGTGTGCCTCTGGGTGTGCCGCCACGGCCGGCCCACCCGTGGGTGGGCGTGCAGAACTGTTTGCGTGTGCCACTGGGTGTGCCGCCACGGCCGGCCCACCCGTGGGTGGGCGTGCAGAACTGTTTGCGTGTGCCACTGGATGTGCCGCCACGGCCGGCCCACCCGTGGGTGGGCGTGCAGAACTGTTTGCGTGATGCCACTGGGTGTGCCGCCACGGCCGGCCCACCTGTGGGTTGGCGTGCAGAACTGTTTGCGTGTGCCACTGGGTGTGCCGCCACGGCCGGCCCACCCGTGGGTGGGCGTGCAGAAGTGCCTGCGTTTGCCTCTGGGTGTGCCGCCACGGCCGGCCCACCCGTGGGTGGGCGTGTCAGAACTGTTTGCGTGTGCCACTGGGTGTGCCGCCACGGCCGGCCCACCCGTGGGTGGGGCGTGCAGAAGTGTTTGCGTGTGCCACTGGGTGTGCCGCCACGGCCGGCCCACCCGTGGGTGGGCGTGCAGAAGTAGCCTGCGGTTGCCTCTGGGTGTGCAGCCACGGCCGGACCACCCGTGGGTAGGCGTGCAGAACTGTTTGCGTGTGCCTCTGGGTGTGCCGCCACGGCCGGCCCACCCGTGGGTGGGCGTGCAGAAGGGCCTGCGTGAAGCTCTGGGTGTGCCGCCACGGCCGGCCCACCCGTGGGTGGGCGTGCAGAACTGTTTGCGTGTGCCACTGGGTGTGCCGCCACGGCCGGCCTACCCGTGGGTGGTCGTGCAGAACTGTTTGCGTGTTGCCTCTGGGTGTGCTGCCACGGCCGGCCCACCCGTGGGTGGGCGTGCAGAAAGGCATGCGTGGGGCTCTGTGTGTGCCGCCACGGCCGGCCCACCCGTGGGTGGGCGTGCAGAACTGTTTGCGTGTGCCACTGGGTGTGCCGCCACGGCCGGCCCACCCGTGGGTGGGCGTGTAGAAGGGTTTGCGGTTGCCTCTGGGTGTGCCGCCACGGCCGGCCCACCCGTGGGTGGGCGTGCAGAAGGGCCTGCGGTTGCCTCTGGGTGTGCCGCCACGGCCGGCCCACCCGTGGGTGGGCGTGCAGAAGGGTTTGCGGTTGCCTCTGGGTGTGCCGCCACGGCCGGCCCACCCGTGAGTGGGCGTGCAGAAGGGCCTGCGGTTGCCTCTGGGTGTGCCGCCACGGCCGGCCCACCCGTGGGTGGGCGTGCAGAACTGTTTGCGTGTGCCTCTGGGTGTGCCGCCACGGCCGGCCCACCCGTGGGTGGGCGTGCAGAAGGGTTTGCGGTTGCCTCTGGGTGTGCCGCCACGGCCGGCCCACCCGTTTGTGGGCGTGCAGAAGGGCCTGCGGTTTCCTCTGGGTGTGCCGCCACGGCCGGCCCACCCGTGGGTAGGCGTGCAGAAGGTCCTGCGTGTGCCTCTGGGTGTGCCGCCACGGCCGGCCCACCCGTCGGTGGGCGTGCAGAAGGGCCGGGAGTTGCCTCCGGGTGTGCCGCCACGGCCGGCTTACCCGTGGGTGGGCGTGCAGAAGGGCCGGCAGTTGCATCTGGGTGTGCCGCCACGGCCGGCCACCCATGGGTGGGCGTGCAGAAGGGCCGGCAGTTGCCTCCGGGTGTGCCGCCACGGCCGGCCCACCCGTGGGTGGGCGTGCAGAACTGTTTGCGTGTGCCACTGGGTGTGCCGACACGGCCGGCCCATTCGTGGGTGGGCGTGCAGAAAGGCCTGCGGGTTGCCTCTGGGTGTGCTGCCACGGCCGGCCCACCCGTGGGGTGGGCGTGCAGAACTGTTTGCGTGTGCCACTGGGTGTGCCGCCACGGCCGGCCCACCCGTGGGTGGGCGTGCAGAAGTGCCTGCGTTTGCCTCTGGGTGTGCCGCACGGCCGGCCCACCCGTGGGTGGGCGTGCAGAAGGGCCTGGGGTTGGCTCTGAGTGTGCCGCCACGGCCGGCCCACCCGTGGGTGGGCGTGCAGAAGGGTTTGCGTGTGCCTCTGGGTGTGCCGCTACGGCCGGTCCACCCGTGGGTGGTCGTGCAGAAGGGCCTGCGGTTGCCTCTGGGTGTGCCGCCACGGCCGGCCCACCCGTGGGTGGGCGTGCAGAACTGTTTGCGTGTGCCAATGGCTGTGCCGCCACGGCCGGCCCATTCGTGGGTGGGCGTGCAGAAAGGCCTGGGGTTGCCTCTGGGTGTGCTGCCACGGCCGGCCCACCCGTGGGTGGGCGTGCAGAACTGTTTGCGTGTGCCAATGGCTGTGCCGCCACGGCCGGCCCACCCGTGGGTGGGCGTGCAGAACTGTTTGCGTGTGCCACTGGATGTGCCGCCACGGCCGGCCCACCCGTGGGTGGGCGTGCAGAACTGTTTGCGTGTGCCACTGGGTGTGCCGCCACGGCCGGCCCACCCGTGGGTGGGCGTGCAGAAGAGCTTGCGTGTGCCACGGGGTGTGCCGCCACGGCCGGCCCACCCGTGGGTGGGCGTGCAGAAAGGCCTGCGATTGCCTCTGGGTGTGCCGCCACGGCCGGCCCACCCGTGGGTGGGCGTGCAGAACTGTTTGCGTGTGCCACTGGATGTGCCGCCACGGCCGGCCCACCCGTGGGTGGGCGTGCAGAACGGTTTGCGTGTGCCACTGGGTGTGCCGCCACGGCCGGCCCACTCGTGGGTGGGCGTGCAGAACTGTTTGCGTGTGCCAATGGCTGTGCCGCCACGGCCGGCCCACCCGTGGGTGGGCGTGCAGAAAAGTTTGCGGTTGCCTCTGGGTGTGCCGCCACGGCCGGCCCACCCGTGGGTGGGCGTGCAGAACTGTTTGCGTGTGCCACTGGATGTGCCGCCACGGCCGGCCCACCCGTGGGTGGGCGTGCAGAACTGTATGCGTGATCCACTGGGTGTGCCGCCACAGCCGGCCCACCTGTTGGTGGGCGTGCAGAAGTGTTTGCGTGTGCCACTAGGTGTGCCGCCACGGCCGGCCCACCCGTGGGTGGGCGTGCAGAAGTGCCTGCGTTTGCCTCTGGGTGTGCCGCCACGGCCGGCCCACCCGTGGGTGGGCGTGCAGAAGTGTTTGCGTGTGCCACTGGATGTGACGCCACGGCCGGCCTATCCGTGGGTGGGCGTGCAGAAGGGTTTGCGATTCCACTGGGTGTGCTGCCACGGCCGGCCCACCCGTGGGTGGGCGTGCAGAAGTGTTTGCTTGTGCCACTGGATGTGCCGCCACGGCCGGCCTACCCGTGGGTGGGCGTGCAGAAGGGTTTGCGGTTCCACTGGGTGTGCTGCCACGGCCGGCCCACCCGTGGGTGGGCGTGCAGAACTGTTTCCGTGTGCCACTGGGTGTGCCGCCACGGCAGGCCCACCCGTGGGTGGGCGTGCAGAACTGTTTGCGTGTGCCACTGGGTGTGCCGCCACGGCCGGCCCACTCGTGGATGGCGTGCAAAACTCTTTGCGTGTGCCACTGGGTGTGCCACCACGGCCGGCCCACCCGTGGGTGGGCGTGCAGAAGGGCCTGCAGTTGCCTCTGGGTGTGCCGCCACGGCCGGCCCACCCGTGGGTGGGCGTGCAGAACTGTTTGCGTGTGCCTCTGGGTGTGCCGCCACGGCCGGCCCACCCGTGGGTGGGCGTGCAGAACGTGCTTGCGTGTTGCCTCTGGGTGTGCCGCCACGGCCGGCCCACCCGTGGGTGGGCGTGCAGAACTGTTTGCGTGTGCCACTGGGTGTGCCGCCACGGCCGGCCCACCCGTGGGTGGGCGTGCAGAACGGTTTGCGTGTTGCCTCTGGGTGTGCCGCCACGGCCGGCCCACCCGTGGGTGGGCGTGCAGAAGGGCCTGCGGTTGCCTCTGGGTGTGCCGCCACGGCCGGCCCACCCGTGGGTGGGCGTGCAGAAGTGCCTGCGTGGTGCCTCTGGGGTGTGCCGCCACGGCCGGCCCACCCGTGGGTGGGCGTGCAGAACTGTTTGCGTGTGCCACTGGGTGTGCCGCCACGGCCGGCCCACCCATGGAGTGGGCGTGCAGAAGTGCCTGCGTGTTGCCTCTGGGTGTGCCGCCACGGCCGGCCCACCCGTGGAGTGGGCGTGCAGAACTGTTTGCGTATGCCTCTGGGTGTGCCGCCACGGCCGGCCCACCCGTGGGTGGGCGTGCAGAACTGTTTGCGTGTGCCACTGGGTGTGCCGCCACGGCCGGCCCACCCGTGGAGTGGCGTGCAGAAGGGCCTGCGGTTGCCTCTGGGTGTGCCGCCACGGCCGGCCCACCCGTGGGTGGGGCGTGCAGAACGGCTCTGCGGTTGCCTCTGGGTGTGCCGCCACGGCCGGCCCACCCGTGGGTGGGCGTGCAGAACTGTTTGCGTGTGCCACTGGGTGTGCCGCCACGGCCGGCCCACCCGTGGAGTGGGCGTGCAGAACTGTTTGCGTGTTGCCTCTGGGTGTGCCGCCCACGGCCGGCCCACCCGTGGGTGGGCGTGCAGAAGGGCCTGCGTGTGCCTCTGGGTGTGCCGCCACGGCCGGCCCACCCGTGGGTGGGCGTGCAGAACTGTTTGCGTGTGCCTCTGGGTGTGCCGCCACGGCCGGCCCACCCGTGGGTGGGCGTGCAGAACTGTTTGCGTGTGCCTCTGGGTGTGCCGCCACGGCCGGCCCACCCGTGGGTGGGCGTGCAGAAGGGCCTGCGTGTTGCCTCTGGGTGTGCCGCCACGGCCGGCCCACCCGTGGGTGGGCGTGCAGAACTGTTTGCGTGTGCCACTGGGTGTGCCGCCACGGCCGGCCCACCCGTGGGTGGGCGTGCAGAACTGTTTGCGTGTGCCACTGGGTGTGCCGCCACGGCCGGCCCACCCGTGGGTGGGCGTGCAGAACTGTTTGCGTGTGCCTCTGGGTGTGCCGCCACGGCCGGCCCACCCGTGGGTGGGGCGTGCAGAAGGGCTTGCGTGTTGCCTCTGGGTGTGCCGCCACGGCCGGCCCACCCGTGGGTGGGCGTGCAGAACTGTTTGCGTGTGCCTCTGGGTGTGCCGCCACGGCCGGCCCACCCGTGGGTGGGCGTGCAGAAGTGTTTGCGTGTGCCTCTGGGTGTGCCGCCACGGCCGGCCCACCCGTGGAGTGGGCGTGCAGAAGTGTCTGCGTTTGCCTCTGGGTGTGCCGCCACGGCCGGCCCACCCGTGGAGTGGGCGTGCAGAAGTGTCTGCGGTGTGCCACTGGGTGTGCCGCCACGGCCGGCCCACCCGTGGAGTGGGCGTGCAGAACTGTTTGCGTGTGCCACTGGGTGTGCCGCCACGGCCGGCCCACCCGTGGGTGAGGCGTGCAGAACGGTTCTGCGTGTGCCTCTGGGTGTGCCGCCACGGCCGGCCCACCCGTGGGTGGAGCGTGCAGAAGGGTTTGCGTGTGCCTCTGGGTGTGCCGCCACGGCCGGCCCACCCGTGGGTGGGCGTGCAGAACTGTTTGCGTGTGCCACTGGGTGTGCCGCCACGGCCGGCCCACCCGTGGGTGGGCGTGCAGAAGTGTCTGCGTGTTGCCTCTGGGTGTGCCGCCACGGCCGGCCCACCCGTGGGTGGGCGTGCAGAACTGTTTGCGTGTGCCTCTGGGTGTGCCGCCACGGCCGGCCCACCCGTGGGTGGGCGTGCAGAACTGTTTGCGTGTGCCACTGGGTGTGCCGCCACGGCCGGCCCACCCGTGGGTGGGCGTGCAGAAGGGTTTGCGTGTGCCTCTGGGTGTGCCGCCACGGCCGGCCCACCCGTGGGTGGGCGTGCAGAACTGTCTGCGTGTTGCCTCTGGGTGTGCCGCCACGGCCGGCCCACCCGTGGGTGGGCGTGCAGAACTGTTTGCGTGTGCCAATGGGTGTGCAGCCACGGCCGGCCCACCCGTGGGTGGGCGTGCAGAACTAGCTTGCGTGATGCCACTGGGTGTGCCGCCACGGCCGGCCCACCCGTGGGTTGGCGTGCAGAACTGTTTGCGTGTGCCACTGGGTGTGCCGCCACGGCCGGCCCACCCGTGGGTGGGCGTGCAGAAATGTCTGGGGTGTGCCTCTGGGTGTGCCGCCACGGCCGGCCCACCCGTGGGTGGGCGTGCAGAACTGTTTGCGTGTGCCTCTGGGTGTGCCGCCACGGCCGGCCCACCCGTGGGGTGGGCGTGCAGAAGTGTTTGCGTGTGCCTCTGGGTGTGCCGCCACGGCCGGCCCACCCGTGGGTGGGCGTGCAGAAGAGCTGTTCGGTTGCCTCTGGGTGTGCCGCCACGGCCGGCCCACCCGTGGGTGGGCGTGCAGAACTGTTTGCGTGTGCCACTGGGTGTGCCGCCACGGCCGGCCCACCCGTGGGTGGGCGTGCAGAAGGGTCTGCGTGTTGCCTCTGGGTGTGCCGCCACGGCCGGCCCACCCGTGGGTGGGCGTGCAGAACTGTTTGCGTGTGCCTCTGGGTGTGCCGCCACGGCCGGCCCACCCGTGGGTGGGCGTGCAGAACTGTTTGCGTGTGCCACTGGGTGTGCCGCCACGGCCGGCCCACCCGTGGAGTGGGCGTGCAGAAGGGCCTGCGTGTTGCCTCTGGGTGTGCCGCCACGGCCGGCCCACCCGTGGGTGGGCGTGCAGAACTGTTTGCGTGTGCCACTGGGTGTGCCGCCACGGCCGGCCCACCCGTGGGTGGGCGTGCAGAACGGTTTGCGGTTGCCTCTGGGTGTGCCGCCACGGCCGGCCCACCCGTGGGTGGGCGTGCAGAAGCTGTCTGCGTGTTGCCTCTGGGTGTGCCGCCACGGCCGGCCCACCCGTGGGTGGGCGTGCAGAAGGGTTTGCGATGTGCCTCTGGGTGTGCCGCCACGGCCGGCCCACCCGTGGGTGAGCGTGCAGAAGGGCCTGCGGTTGCCTCTGGGTGTGCCGCCACGGCCGGCCCACCCGTGGGTGGGCGTGCAGAAGCTGTTTGCGTGTGCCTCTGGGTGTGCCGCCACGGCCGGCCCACCCGTGGGTGGGCGTGCAGAAGGGTTTGCGTGTTGCCTCTGGGTGTGCCGCCACGGCCGGCCCACCCGTGGGTGGGCGTGCAGAAGGGCCTGCGTGTTGCCTCTGGGTGTGCCGCCACGGCCGGCCCACCCGTGGGTAGGCGTGCAGAAGTGTCCTGCGTGTGCCTCTGGGTGTGCCGCCACGGCCGGCCCACCCGTGGGTGGGGCGTGCAGAACTGTTTGCGTGTTGCCTCTGGGTGTGCCGCCACGGCCGGCCCACCCGTGGGTGGGCGTGCAGAAGGGCCTGCAGTTGCCTCTGGGTGTGCCGCCACGGCCGGCCACCCGTGGGTGGGCGTGCAGAAGGGCGGCGGTTGCCTCTGGGTGTGCCGCCACGGCCGGCCCACCCGTGGGTGGGCGTGCAGAACTGTTTGCGTGTGCCACTGGGTGTGCCGACACGGCCGGCCCACCCGTGGGTGGGGCGTGCAGAAAGGCCTGCGTGTTGCCTCTGGGTGTGCCGCCACGGCCGGCCCACCCGTGGGTGGGCGTGCAGAACTGTTTGCGTGTGCCACTGGGTGTGCCGCCACGGCCGGCCCACCCGTGGGTGGGGCGTGCAGAAGTGCTTGCGTGTGCCTCTGGGTGTGCCGCCACGGCCGGCCCACCCGTGGGTGGGCGTGCAGAAGGGCCTGCGTGTTGCCTCTGGGTGTGCCGCCACGGCCGGCCCACCCGTGGGTGGGCGTGCAGAACGGTTTGCGTGTGCCTCTGGGTGTGCCGCCACGGCCGGCCCACCCGTGGGTGGGCGTGCAGAAGGGCCTGCGTGTTGCCTCTGGGTGTGCCGCCACGGCCGGCCCACCCGTGGGTGGGCGTGCAGAACTGTTTGCGTGTGCCTCTGGGTGTGCCGCCACGGCCGGCCCACCCGTGGGTGGGCGTGCAGAAAGGCCTGCGGTTGCCTCTGGGTGTGCCGCCACGGCCGGCCCACCCGTGGGTGGGGCGTGCAGAACTGTTTGCGTGTGCCACTGGGTGTGCCGCCACGGCCGGCCCACCCGTGGAGTGGGCGTGCAGAACTGTCTGCGTGTGCCACTGGGTGTGCCGCCACGGCCGGCCCACCCGTGGGTGGGCGTGCAGAACTGTCTGCGTGTGCCTCTGGGTGTGCCGCCACGGCCGGCCCACCCGTGGGTGGGCGTGCAGAAGTGCTTGCGTGTGCCACTGGGTGTGCCGCCACGGCCGGCCCACCCGTGGGTGGGCGTGCAGAACGGCCTGCGTGTGCCTCTGGGTGTGCCGCCACGGCCGGCCCACCCGTGGGTGGGCGTGCAGAACTGTTTGCGTGTGCCACTGGGTGTGCCGCCACGGCCGGCCCACCCGTGGGTGGGCGTGCAGAACGGTTTGCGTGTGCCTCTGGGTGTGCCGCCACGGCCGGCCCACCCGTGGGTGGGCGTGCAGAACTGTTTGCGTGTGCCTCTGGGTGTGCCGCCACGGCCGGCCCACCCGTGGAGTGGGCGTGCAGAACGGTTTGCGTGTTGCCTCTGGGTGTGCCGCCACGGCCGGCCCACCCGTGGGTGGGCGTGCAGAACTGTTTGCGTGTGCCACTGGGTGTGCCGCCACGGCCGGCCCACCCGTGGGTGGGCGTGCAGAACTGTATGCGTGATGCCACTGGGTGTGCCGCCACGGCCGGCCCACCTGTGGGTGGGCGTGCAGAACTGTTTGCGTGTGCCACTAGGTGTGCCGCCACGGCCGGCCCACCCGTGGGTGGGCGTGCAGAAGTGTCTGCGTGTGCCTCTGGGTGTGCCGCCACGGCCGGCCCACCCGTGGAGTGGGCGTGCAGAACTGTTTGCGTGTGCCACTGGGTGTGCCGCCACGGCCGGCCTACCCGTGGGTGGGCGTGCAGAAGGGTTTGCGGTTCCACTGGGTGTGCTGCCACGGCCGGCCCACCCGTGGGTGGGCGTGCAGAAGTGTTTGCTTGTGCCACTGGGTGTGCCGCCACGGCCGGCCTACCCGTGGGTGGGCGTGCAGAAGGGTTTGCGGTTCCACTGGGTGTGCTGCCACGGCCGGCCCACCCGTGGGTGGGCGTGCAGAACTGTTTGCGTGTGCCACTGGGTGTGCCGCCACGGCAGGCCCACCCGTGGAGTGGGCGTGCAGAACTGCTTTGCGTGTGCCACTGGGTGTGCCGCCACGGCCGGCCCACTCGTGGGTGGCGTGCAAAACTCTTTGCGTGTGCCACTGGGTGTGCCACCACGGCCGGCCCACCCGTGGGTGGGCGTGCAGAAGGGCCTGCAGTTGCCTCTGGGTGTGCCGCCACGGCCGGCCCACCCGTGGGTGGGCGTGCAGAACTGTTTGCGTGTGCCTCTGGGTGTGCCGCTCGCGGCCGGCCCATTCGTGGGTGGGTGTGCAGAAAGGCCTGCGGTTGCCTCTGGGTGTGCCGCCACGGCCGGCCCACCCGTGGGTGGGCGTGCAGAACTGTTTGCGTGTGCCACTGGGTGTGCCGCCACGGCCGGCCCACCCGTGGGTGGGCGTGCAGAACTGTCTGCGTGATGCCACTGGGTGTGCCGCCACGGCCGGCCCACCCGTGGGTGGGCGTGCAGAACTGTTTGCGTGTGCCACTGGGTGTGCCGCCACGGCCGGCCCACCCGTGGGTGGGCGTGCAGAACGGTTTGCGTGTTGCCACTGGGTGTGCCGCCACGGCCGGCCCACCCGTGGGTGGGCGTGCAGAAGGGCCTGCGGTTGCCTCTGGGTGTGCCGCCACGGCCGGCCCACCCGTGGAGTGGGCGTGCAGAAGGGCCTGCGTGTTGCCTCTGGGTGTGCCGCCACGGCCGGCCCACCCGTGGGTGGGCGTGCAGAACTGTTTGCGTGTGCCACTGGGTGTGCCGCCACGGCCGGCCCACCCGTGGGTGGGCGTGCAGAAGGGCCTGCGTGTTGCCTCTGGGTGTGCCGCCACGGCCGGCCCACCCGTGGGTGGGCGTGCAGAACTGTTTGCGTGTGCCACTGGATGTGCCGCCACGGCCGGCCCACCCGTGGGTGGGCGTGCAGAAGAGCTTGCGTGTGCCACTGGGTGTGCCGCCACGGCCGGCCCACCCGTGGGTGGGCGTGCAGAAGGGCCTGCGTGTTGCCTCTGGGTGTGTCGCCACGGCCGGCCCACCCGTGGGTGGGCGTGCAGAAGTGCCTGCGGTTGCCTCTGGGTGTGCCGCCACGGCCGGCCCACCCGTGGGTGGGCGTGCAGAACTGTTTGCGTGTGCCTCTGGGTGTGCCGCCACGGCCGGCCCACCCGTGGGTGGGCGTGCAGAACTGTTTGCGTGTGCCTCTGGGTGTGCCGCCACGGCCGGCCCACCCGTGGGTGGGCGTGCAGAAGGGCCTGCGGTTGCCTCTGGGTGTGCCGCCACGGCCGGCCCACCCGTGGGTGGGCGTGCAGAAGCTGTTTGCGTGTGCCTCTGGGTGTGCCGCCACGGCCGGCCCACCCGTGGGTGGGCGTGCAGAACTGTTTGCGTGTGCCACTGGGTGTGCCGCCACGGCCGGCCCACCCGTGGGTGGGCGTGCAGAAGTGTCTGCGTGTTGCCTCTGGGTGTGCCGCCACGGCCGGCCCACCCGTGGGTGGGCGTGCAGAACTGTTTGCGTGTGCCACTGGGTGTGCCGCCACGGCCGGCCCACCCGTGGGTGGGCGTGCAGAACTGTTTGCGTGTGCCACTGGGTGTGCCGCCACGGCCGGCCCACCCGTGGGTGGGCGTGCAGAACTGTTTGCGTGTTGCCTCTGGGTGTGCCGCCACGGCCGGCCCACCCGTGGGTGGGCGTGCAGAAGGGCCTGCGGTTGCCTCTGGGTGTGCCGCCACGGCCGGCCCACCCGTGGGTGGGCGTGCAGAACTGTTTGCGTGTGCCTCTGGGTGTGCCGCCACGGCCGGCCCACCCGTGGGTGGGCGTGCAGAACTGTTTGCGTGTTGCCTCTGGGTGTGCCGCCACGGCCGGCCCACCCGTGGAGTGGGCGTGCAGAACTGTTTGCGTGTGCCTCTGGGTGTGCCGCCACGGCCGGCCCACCCGTGGGTGGGCGTGCAGAAGTGCCTGCGTGTTGCCTCTGGGTGTGCCGCCACGGCCGGCCCACCCGTGGGTGGGCGTGCAGAAGGGCTTGCGTGTTGCCTCTGGGTGTGCCGCCACGGCCGGCCCACCCGTGGGTGGGCGTGCAGAACTGCTTGCGTGTGCCACTGGGTGTGCCGCCACGGCCGGCCCACCCGTGGGTGGGCGTGCAGAAGGGCTTGCGTGTGCCTCTGGGTGTGCCGCCACGGCCGGCCCACCCGTGGGTGGGCGTGCAGAAGGGTTTGCGTTGCCTCTGGGTGTGCCGCCACGGCCGGCCCACCCGTGGGTGGGCGTGCAGAACTGTTTGCGTGTGCCTCTGGGTGTGCCGCCACGGCCGGCCCACCCGTGGGTGGGCGTGCAGAAGTGCCTGCGTGTTGCCTCTGGGTGTGCCGCCACGGCCGGCCCACCCGTGGGTGGGCGTGCAGAACTGTTTGCGTGTGCCACTGGGTGTGCCGCCACGGCCGGCCCACCCGTGGGTGGGCGTGCAGAACTGTTTGCGTGTGCCTCTGGGTGTGCCGCCACGGCCGGCCCACCCGTGGGTGGGCGTGCAGAAGGGCCTGCGTGTTGCCTCTGGGTGTGCCGCCACGGCCGGCCCACCCGTGGGTGGGCGTGCAGAACTGTTTGCGTGTGCCACTGGGTGTGCCGCCACGGCCGGCCCACCCGTGGGTGGGCGTGCAGAACTGTTTGCGTGTGCCACTGGGTGTGCCGCCACGGCCGGCCCACCCGTGGGTGGGCGTGCAGAAGGGCCTGCGGTTGCCTCTGGGTGTGCCGCCACGGCCGGCCCACCCGTGGAGTGGGCGTGCAGAACTGTTTGCGTGTGCCACTGGGTGTGCCGCCACGGCCGGCCCACCCGTGGGTGGGCGTGCAGAACTGTTTGCGTGTGCCACTGGGTGTGCCGCCACGGCCGGCCCACCCGTGGGTGGGCGTGCAGAACTGTTTGCGTGTTGCCACTGGGTGTGCCGCCACGGCCGGCCCACCCGTGGGTGGGCGTGCAGAAGGGTTTGCGGTTGCCTCTGGGTGTGCCGCCACGGCCGGCCCACCCGTGGGTGGGCGTGCAGAAGGGCCTGCGTTGCCTCTGGGTGTGCCGCCACGGCCGGCCCACCCGTGGGTGGGCGTGCAGAACTGTTTGCGTGTGCCTCTGGGTGTGCCGCCACGGCCGGCCCACCCGTGGAGTGGGCGTGCAGAACTGTTTGCGTGTTGCCTCTGGGTGTGCCGCCACGGCCGGCCCACCCGTGGGTGGGCGTGCAGAAGGGCCTGCGGTTGCCTCTGGGTGTGCCGCCACGGCCGGCCCACCCGTGGGTGGGCGTGCAGAACTGTTTGCGTGTGCCACTGGGTGTGCCGCCACGGCCGGCCCACCCGTGGGTGGGCGTGCAGAACTGTTTGCGTGTGCCACTGGGTGTGCCGCCACGGCCGGCCCACCCGTGGGTGGGCGTGCAGAACTGTTTGCGTGTGCCACTGGGTGTGCCGCCACGGCCGGCCCACCCGTGGGTGGGCGTGCAGAACTGTTTGCGTGTGCCACTGGGTGTGCCGCCACGGCCGGCCCACCCGTGGGTGGGCGTGCAGAACTGTTTGCGTGTGCCACTGGGTGTGCCGCCACGGCCGGCCCACCCGTGGGTGGGCGTGCAGAACTGTTTGCGTGTGCCACTGGGTGTGCCGCCACGGCCGGCCCACCCGTGGGTGGGCGTGCAGAAGTGCCTGCGTGTTGCCTCTGGGTGTGCCGCCACGGCCGGCCCACCCGTGGGTGGGCGTGCAGAAGGGTCTGCGGTTGCCTCTGGGTGTGCCGCCACGGCCGGCCCACCCGTGGGTGGGCGTGCAGAAGCTGTCTGCGTGTTGCCACTGGGTGTGCCGCCACGGCCGGCCCACCCGTGGGTGGGCGTGCAGAAGGGCCTGCGGTTGCCTCTGGGTGTGCCGCCACGGCCGGCCCACCCGTGGGTGGGCGTGCAGAACTGTTTGCGTGTGCCACTGGGTGTGCCGCCACGGCCGGCCCACCCGTGGGTGGGCGTGCAGAACTGCTTGCGTGTGCCACTGGGTGTGCCGCCACGGCCGGCCCACCCGTGGGTGGGCGTGCAGAACTGTTTGCGTGTGCCACTGGGTGTGCCGCCACGGCCGGCCCACCCGTGGGTGGGCGTGCAGAAGGGTCTGCGTTGCCTCTGGGTGTGCCGCCACGGCCGGCCCACCCGTGGGTGGGCGTGCAGAAGTGTTTGCGTGTGCCTCTGGGTGTGCCGCCACGGCCGGCCCACCCGTGGGTGGGCGTGCAGAAGGGCTTGCGTGTTGCCTCTGGGTGTGCCGCCACGGCCGGCCCACCCGTGGGTGGGCGTGCAGAATAGCTTGCGTGTTGCCTCTGGGTGTGCCGCCACGGCCGGCCCACCCGTGGGTGGGCGTGCAGAACTGTTTGCGTGTGCCTCTGGGTGTGCCGCCACGGCCGGCCCACCCGTGGGTGGGCGTGCAGAAGGGCCTGCGTGATGCCTCTGGGTGTGCCGCCACGGCCGGCCCACCCGTGGGTGGCGTGCAGAACTGTTTGCGTGTGCCACTGGGTGTGCCGCCACGGCCGGCCCACCCGTGGATGGGTGTGCAGAAGGGCCTGCGGTTGCCTCTGGGTGTGCCTCCACGGCCGGTTCACCCGTGGTGGGCGTGCAGAACTGTTTGCGTGTGCCAATGGCTGTGCCGCCACGGCCGGCCCACCCGTGGGTGGGCGTGCAGAAGGGCCTGCAATTGCCTCTGGGTGTGCCACCACGGCCGGCCCACCCGTGGGTGTGCGTGCAGAAGGGCCTGCAGTTGCCTCTGGGTGTGCCGCCACGGCCGGCCCACCCGTGGGTGGGCGTGCAAAACAGTTTGCGTGTGCCTCTGGGTGTGCCGCCACGGCCGGCCCACCCGTGGGTGGGCGTGCAGAAGGGCCTGGGGTTGGCTCTGGGTGTGCCGCCACGGCCGGCCCACCCGTGGGTGGGCGTGCAGAAGGGCCTGCGTTTGCCTCTGGGTGTGCCGCCACGGCCGGCCCACCCGTGGGTGGGCGTGCAGAACTGTTTGCGTGTGCCACTGGATGTGTTGCCACGGACGGCCCACCCGTGGGTGGGCGTGCAGAACTGTTTGCGTGATCCACTGGGTGTGCCGCCACGGCCGGCCCACCCGTGGGTGGGCGTGCAGAACTGTTTGCGTGTGCCACTGGGTGTGCCGCCACGGCCGGCCCACCCGTGGGTGGGCGTGCAGAAGGGCCTGCAGTTGCCTCTGGGTGTGCCGCCACGGCCGGCCCACCCGTGGGTGGGCGTGCAGAACTGTTTGCGTGTGCCTCTGGTTGTGCCGCCACGGCCGGCCCACCCGTGGGTGGGCGTGCAGAAGGGTTTGCGTTTGCCTCTGGGTGTGCCGCCACGGCCGGCCCACCCGTGGGTGGGCGTGCAGAAGGGCCTGCGGTTGCCTCTGGGTGTGCCGCCACGGCCGGCCCACCCGTGGGTGGGCGTGCAGAACTGTTTGCGTGATGCCACTGGGTGTGCCGCCACGGCCGCCCACCGTGGGTGGGCGTGCAGAACTGTTTGCGTGTGCCTCTGGGTGTGCCGCCACGGCCGGCCCACCCGTGGGTGGGCGTGCAGAAGGGTTTGCGTTTGCCTCTGGGTGTGCCGCCACGGCCGGCCCACCCGTGGGTGGGCGTGCAGAACTGTTTCGCGTGTGCCTCTGGGTGTGCCGCCACGGCCGGCCCACCCGTGGGTGGGCGTGCAGAACTGTTTGCGTGTGCCTCTGGGTGTGCCGCCACGGCCGGCCCACCCGTGGGTGGGCGTGCAGAACTGTTTGCGTGTGCCACTGGGTGTGCCGCCACGGCCGGCCCACCCGTGGGTGGGCGTGCAGAAGGGCCTGCGGTTGCCTCTGGGTGTGCCGCCACGGCCGGCCCACCCGTGGGTGGGCGTGCAGAAGGGCCTGCGTTGCCTCTGGGTGTGCCGCCACGGCCGGCCCACCCGTGGGTGGGCGTGCAGAAGGGCCTGCGATTGCCTCTGGGTGTGCCGCCACGGCCGGCCCACCCGTGGGTGGGCGTGCAGAACGGTTTGCGTGTGCCACTGGGTGTGCCGCCACGGCCGGCCCACCCGTGGGTGGGCGTGCAGAACTGTTTGCGTGTGCCACTGGGTGTGCCGCCACGGCCGGCCCACCCGTGGGTGGGCGTGCAGAAGGGTTTGCGTTTGCCTCTGGGTGTGCCGCCACGGCCGGCCCACCCGTGGGTGGGCGTGCAGAAGGGCCTGCGTGTGCCTCTGGGTGTGCCGCCACGGCCGGCCCACCCGTGGGTGGGCGTGCAGAACTGTTTGCGTGTGCCACTGGGTGTGCCGCCACGGCCGGCCCACCCGTGGGTGGGCGTGCAGAACTGTTTGCGTGTGCCACTGGGTGTGCCGCCACGGCCGGCCCACCCGTGGGTGGGCGTGCAGAAGGGTTTGCGGTTGCCTCTGGGTGTGCCGCCACGGCCGGCCCACCCGTGGGTGGGCGTGCAGAAGGGCCTGCGTGTGCCTCTGGGTGTGCCGCCACGGCCGGCCCACCCGTGGGTGGGCGTGCAGAACTGTTTGCGTGTGCCTCTGGGTGTGCCGCACGGCCGGCCCACCCGTGGGTGGGCGTGCAGAAGTGCTTGCGTGTTGCCTCTGGGTGTGCCGCCACGGCCGGCCCACCCGTGGGTGGGCGTGCAGAAGTGTTTGCGTGTGCCACTGGGTGTGCCGCCACGGCCGGCCCACCCGTGGGTGGGCGTGCAGAAGAGCTTGCGTGTGCCACTGGGTGTGCAGCCAGGGCCGGCCCACCCGTGGGTGGGCGTGCAGAACGGTTTGCGTGTTGCCTCTGGGTGTGCCGCCACGGCCGGCTCACCCGTGGGTGGGCGTGCAGAAGAGCTTGCGTGTGCCACTGGGTGTGCAGCCAGGGCCGGCCCACCCGTGGGTGGGCGTGCAGAACTGTTTGCGTGTGCCTCTGGGTGTGCCGCCACGGCCGGCCCACCCGTGGGTGGGCGTGCAGAACTGTTTGCGTGTGCCTCTGGGTGTGCCGCCACGGCCGGCCCACCCGTGGGTGGGCGTGCAGAAGAGCCTGCGGTTGCCTCTGGGTGTGCCGCCACGGCCGGCCCACCCGTGGGTGGGCGTGCAGAAAGTGTCTGCGTGTGCCTCTGGGTGTGCCGCCACGGCCGGCCCACCCGTGGAGTGGGCGTGCAGAACTGTTTGCGTGTGCCTCTGGGTGTGCCGCCACGGCCGGCCCACCCGTGGGTGGGCGTGCAGAAGTGTTTGCGTGTGCCTCTGGGTGTGCCGCCACGGCCGGCCCACCCGTGGGTGGGCGTGCAGAACTGTTTGCGTGTGCCACTGGGTGTGCCGCCACGGCCGGCCCACCCGTGGGTGGGCGTGCAGAACGGCCTGCGTGTGCCTCTGGGTGTGCCGCCACGGCCGGCCACCCGTGGGTGGGCGTGCAGAAGCTGTTTGCGTGTGCCTCTGGGTGTGCCGCCACGGCCGGCCCACCCGTGGGTGGGCGTGCAGAACTGTTTGCGTGTGCCTCTGGGTGTGCCGCCACGGCCGGCCCACCCGTGGGTGGGCGTGCAGAACTGTTTGCGTGTGCCACTGGGTGTGCCGCCACGGCCGGCCCACCCGTGGGTGGGCGTGCAGAAGGGCCTGCGTGTTGCCTCTGGGTGTGCCGCCACGGCCGGCCCACCCGTGGGTGGGCGTGCAGAACTGTTTGCGTGTGCCTCTGGGTGTGCCGCCACGGCCGGCCCACCCGTGGGTGGGCGTGCAGAACGGTTTGCGTGTTGCCTCTGGGTGTGCCGCCACGGCCGGCCCACCCGTGGGTGGGCGTGCAGAACTGTTTGCGTGTGCCACTGGGTGTGCCGCCACGGCCGGCCCACCCGTGGGTGGGCGTGCAGAACTGTTTGCGGTGTGCCTCTGGGTGTGCCGCCACGGCCGGCCCACCCGTGGGTGGGCGTGCAGAAGGGCCTGCGGTTGCCTCTGGGTGTGCGCCACGGCCGGCCCACCCGTGGGTGGGCGTGCAGAACTGCTTGCGTGTGCCTCTGGGTGTGCCGCCACGGCCGGCCCACCCGTGGGTGGCGTGCAGAACTGTTTGCGTGTGCCACTGGGTGTGCCGCCACGGCCGGCCCACCCGTGGGTGGGCGTGCAGAAGGGCCTGCGGTTGCCTCTGGGTGTGCCGCCACGGCCGGCCCACCCGTGGGTGGGCGTGCAGAACTGTTTGCGTGTGCCTCTGGGTGTGCCGCCACGGCCGGCCCACCCGTGGGTGGGCGTGCAGAAGTGCTTGCGTGTTGCCTCTGGGTGTGCCGCCACGGCCGGCCCACCCGTGGGTGGGCGTGCAGAACTGTTTGCGTGTGCCACTGGGTGTGCCGCTACGGCCCGGCCCACCCGTGGGTGGGCGTGCAGAACGGTTTGCGGTGTGCCTCTGGGTGTGCCGCCACGGCCGGCCCACCCGTGGGTGGGCGTGCAGAAGCTGTTTGCGTGTTGCCTCTGGGTGTGCCGCCACGGCCGGCCCACCCGTGGGTGGCGTGCAGAACTGTTTGCGTGTTGCCTCTGGGTGTGCCGCCACGGCCGGCCCACCCGTGGGTGGGCGTGCAGAGACTGTCTGCGTGTTGCCTCTGGGTGTGCCGCCACGGCCGGCCCACCCGTGGGTGGGCGTGCAGAAGGGCCTGCGGTTGCCTCTGGGTGTGCCGCCACGGCCGGCCCACCCGTGGGTGGGCGTGCAGAACTGTTTGCGTGTGCCTCTGGGTGTGCCGCCACGGCCGGCCCACCCGTGGGTGGGCGTGCAGAACTAGTTTGCGGTGTGCCTCTGGGTGTGCCGCCACGGCCGGCCCACCCGTGGGTGGGCGTGCAGAACTGTCTGCGTGTGCCTCTGGGTGTGCCGCCACGGCCGGCCCACCGTGGGTGGGCGTGCAGAACTGTCTGCGTGTGCCTCTGGGTGTGCCGCCACGGCCGGCCCACCCGTGGTGTGGCGTGCAGAAGCTGTTCGCGTGTTGCCTCTGGGTGTGCCGCCACGGCCGGCCCACCCGTGGGTGGGCGTGCAGAAGCTGTTTGCGTGTGCCTCTGGGTGTGCCGCCACGGCCGGCCCACCCGTGGGTGGGCGTGCAGAACTGCTTGCGTGTGCCTCTGGGTGTGCCGCCACGGCCGGCCCACCCGTGGGTGGGCGTGCAGAACTGTTTGCGTGTGCCTCTGGGTGTGCCGCCACGGCCGGCCCACCCGTGGGTGGGCGTGCAGAACTGTTTGCGTGTGCCTCTGGGTGTGCCGCCACGGCCGGCCCACCCGTGGGTGGGCGTGCAGAACTGTTTGCGTGTGCCTCTGGGTGTGCCGCTACGGCCGGCCCACCCGTGGGTGAGCGTGCAGAAAGAGCCTGCGGTTGCCTCTGGGTGTGCCGCCACGGCCGGCCCACCGTGGGTGGGCGTGCAGAACTGTTTGCGTGTGCCACTGGGTGTGCCGCCACGGCCGGCCCACCCGTGGGTGGCGTGCAGAGACTGTTTGCGTGTGCCTCTGGGTGTGCCGCCACGGCCGGCCCACCCGTGGGTGGGCGTGCAGAAGAGGCCTGCGGTTGCCTCTGGGTGTGCCGCCACGGCCGGCCCACCGTGGGTGGGGCGTGCAGAAGTGCCTGCGTGTGCCTCTGGGGTGTGCCGCCACGGCCGGCCCACCCGTGGGTGGGCGTGCAGAACTGTTTGCGTGTGCCTCTGGGTGTGCCGCCACGGCCGGCCCACCCGTGGGGTGGGCGTGCAGAAGGGCCTGCGGTTGCCTCTGGGTGTGCCGCCACGGCCGGCCCACCCGTGGGTGGGCGTGCAGAAGGGCCTGCGGTTGCCTCTGGGTGTGCCGCCACGGCCGGCCCACCCGTGGGTGGGCGTGCAGAACTGTTTGCGTGTGCCACTGGGTGTGCCGCCACGGCCGGCCCACCCGTGGGTGGGCGTGCAGAAGGGCCTGCGGTTGCCTCTGGGGTGTGCCGCCACGGCCGGCCCACCCGTGGGTGGGCGTGCAGAACTGTTTGCGTGTGCCTCTGGGTGTGCCGCCACGGCCGGCCCACCCGTGGGTGGGCGTGCAGAACTGTTTGCGTGTGCCTCTGGGTGTGCCGCCACGGCCGGCCCACCCGTGGGTGGGCGTGCAGAACTGTTTGCGTGTGCCTCTGGGTGTGCCGCCACGGCCGGCCACCCGTGAGTGAGCGTGCAGAACTGTTTGCGTGTGCCACTGGATGTGCCGCCACGGCCGGCCCACCCGTGGGTGGGCGTGCAGAACTGTCTGCGTGTTGCCTCTGGGTGTGCCGCCACGGCCGGCCCACCCGTGGGTGGGCGTGCAGAAGTGTTTGCGTGTGCCACTGGGTGTGCCGCCACGGCCGGCCCACCCCGTGGGTGGGCGTGCAGAAGGGCTTGCGTGTTGCCTCTGGGTGTGCCGCCACGGCCGGCCCACCCGTGGGTGGGCGTGCAAGAAGTGTCTGCGTGTGCCTCTGGGGTGTGCCGCCACGGCCGGCCCACCCGTGGGTGGGCGTGCAGAACTGTTTGCGGTTGCCTCTGGGTGTGCCGCCACGGCCGGCCTACCCGTGGGTGGGCGTGCAGAAGGGGCCTGCGGTTGCCTCTGGGGTGTGCCGCCACGGCCGGCCCACCCGTGGGGTGGGCGTGCAGAACTGTTTGCGTGTGCCTCTGGGTGTGCCGCCACGGCCGGCCCACCCGTGGGTGGGCGTGCAGAAGGCCTGCGGTTGCCTCTGGGTGTGCCGCCCACGGCCGGCCCACCCGTGGGTGGGCGTGCAGAAGGGTTTGCGTGTGCCTCTGGGTGTGCCGCCACGGCGGCCCACCCGTGGGTCGGCGTGCAGAAGGGCCTGTGGTTTGCCTCTGGGTGTGCCGCCACGGCCGGCCCACCCGTGGATGGGCGTGCAGAACTGTTTTGCGTGTGCCTCTGGAGTGTGCCGCTACGGCCGGCCCACCCGTGGGTGGGCGTGCAGAAGAGACCTGCGGTTGCCTCTGGGTGTGCCGCCACGGCCTGACCCACCCGTGGAGTGGCGTGCAGAACTGTTTCGCGTGTGCCAGTGGGTGTGCCGCCACGGCCGGCCCACCCGTGGGTGGGCGTGCAGAACTGTTTGCGGTTGCCTCTGGGTGTGCCGCCACGGCCGGCCCACCCGTGGGTGGGGCGTGCAGAAGGGCCTGCGGTTGCCTCTGGGTGTGCCGCCACGGCCGACCCACCCGTGGGTGGGCGTGCAGAAAGAGCCTGGGGTTGCCTCTGGGTGTGCCGCCACGGCCGGACCACCCGTGGTTGAGCGTGCAGAACTGTTTGCGTGTGCCTCTGGGTGTGCCGCCACGGCTGGCCCACCCGTGGGTGGGCGTGCAGAACAGTTTGCGGTTGCCTCTGGGTGTGCCGCCACGGCCGGCCCACCCGTGGGTGGGCGTGCAGAAAGGCCTGCGGTTGCCTCTGGGTGTGCCGCCCACGGCCCGGCCCACCGTGGGTCGGGCGTGCAGAGACTGTTTGCGTGTGCCTCTGGGTGTGCCGCCACGGCCGGCCCACCCGTGGGTGGGCGTGCAGAAGGGTTTGCGGTTGCCTCTGGGTGTGCCGCCACCGGCCACCGTGG